>APFE031467056.1:0-90608 GCA_000404065.3 Pinus taeda
AGCCTTGGTGTTGTGCAAGCCCCTCCCAGGGGCCAGCAAGAGATTTCCTCTACTTTGACAAGCTCACCCACTCCCACTATGGCAACAAGGAAGGATAGTGATCTCTCCTCACAAGTCAACAAATGGAAGTCCTAATTCCAGCAGCATTTACCCTATAGAATGTTCAGCTTTCAACCTCCCCTCCTTTGGCCCAATGCCTGTATTTATAGTATTCTAGAAGAGGTTATTCAGTTCCAACATCAATGGGATACTCCCTCTTTTGGATGGGGTAGCTCCTCTCTTGATGGGATAAGCTCCTCTATCATAGGGGTGCATGAACCATCTGGAGGCGCTCAATACACGTCAAAAACTCTTCTAGAAGGCTCTAGAAGTGACCACAAGTAACTTTTTAAAGATGAAACTTGCGCCTTTTGACCTTTACAGGGGTACGCACCCAACCTTTATCTTACAGAGCGTATAAATACGCAGGTATAGTGTATTTGGAGTGCGTACACGCAGGCAAGGTAGAGGGAACCTGCGTACCCAGAGATAAACATGTTTTCAAGTGACTTTCTCTCTCTTTGAAGTTTGACATGAAAGACAAGGTTGAGGCTTGACAAGGAGGAAAAATGGCTATTAAAACTGCAGATAGCAGGTGACAATTCCAGACACTACCTTGTCAGGTTTTGATGTTTCCTCTAGGAAGGTCTCATCCTCTTCTAGGAGCAAACATGAGATGTTGCTATCCTTCCCATGCACTAGGAATTTTTCTGAGCCTTTCGCTAGGGTTACGGTTTTCATAAACCTTGATTCTCTATATAGCCTCCTTTTCTCACCTCCAAAAGTGGGAATGGTGGCATAAGTTAGATCTAGCTTGATAGAGCCACCCACCTTGGAACCCTAAGATCTGGATAAGAGAATTCCGAAATGAGGAGGTATATCAGCCACCACTATATCCATTACCACACTCTTCACCGAGATCTAAGCCAGGTTTACCACCAGATCCTTTATCATGACTAAGCACATGACTCTCTTGGAGTCAAAGGAGTACATGTCCTTGTATGGTTTGGTGATCTATAAACCCAGCTGTTCCATTACTGATAGTGGCATGAAGTTGTGTGAGGCCACAGAATCTAGCATGAAATTATGTAACAAAAGATCATGGATCACCGAAGTCACATAGAAGTGTCCAACTCTTCCACAGGTAGCCTGAAAATAACCATGGGCTTCTCCTCTTCTATCATGGGATGGTGTAGAGGTGGTTGGATGCATGAATTGAGAGACAAGCTTTGTAATGAGGCTACTTTAGAAGCTCAGTCAGAGGAACATGGATTTTTACCTTTTCTAGCTCCTTATGGAGATTGAATGTATGTTGAGCCTTTTGTGTCTCTCCTCGCTCTATTATTTCTCCCTTCCCACTGGCAGTTGTTAGCAAAATAGGTGCCTCCTTTTTTGTGTGCCCCTTAGGACCATTGCTCTCCTTATTTGTAGAGACTCCTATCTTGGGTGGATCAAGATGGAGCTTACCTTTCCCTTTGTCTGGTGTTGGAGGAACCACCTGGGGAGCAATTTACCCTTGCTATTATGGTTCTCGCATCCTCTTCTTTGAAGATCTTAGATTATACTTAAGTTGTGGCTGTGTTTGTGTGAATTCTGAAAATTGCTTGCAATAATAATTCATATCTTTCTCCTCTACTTCAGATTGTCTATGATGACTCGCCTCGTGGTGAGCCATATTCTCATGTTCTTATTCAGCAAAACAAACATATATATTTCCCTGCATCTCCTGTGTATCCAACGCTTTTTCATCGGGACCATCTTCCAAGTATAAGGGATGAGGGATTTGATCAATATGTTCCTTTCTAGCCTCTCCATCAAGGGATTTCACAAAATGTCTAATGAACACATCCAACCATTCCATGTTTACGTTCTCTTCAAAAGCATTGAAGGTTTCAATCTGACTTTGCTCCGAGTTATCATCTTCCCCATTGAACCTAGGTAGATGCTTTAGGTAGTCCCAGGGCATTGCACTTAAGGACTGAGGTACATCAAGAGGTGCATACCTGTTTAGGGAAAAGTTTGGAAGAACCATCTATTTTAGCAGAGGGGGATTAAAATTTTCTTGAGGAACTAGGGACAAGACTACAATGTTTGGAGGGGAAGGAGGATATGTTAGGGCATTAGGATTATGTCCTGAATAATGAGAAACAACAGGCTGAGAATTGGATGAGGGAGCTTCAAAGGATGGTGAGATGGTAGCACAGTCAGGAGGATTTTTCTCTTTCTAGACGTTCTTGAAAATCAACTTTTCCTGTTCAGATACAAATGAGGCTTTCTAGTAGGATGTATCTGAGTGAGTATGAGGCCTTTTAAAAGCCATGGTTATGAATTATAATGAGGGCTATGTCGACTCATCAATGTGATGTGAAGGCAATCAGAAAAAACTTTGCTCACCTATAAAAAGAGTGTTCATCTTGTCGCATCCCAGGGGAAAAATCCTTCAATAAGTTTCCCGAAAATAGTACCAAAATATGTTGTAGCTCCCAGAGATAGCCTTGGATTGCTTTCAAGACCAGTGCTTAGGGACATCTAAATTAGGAGTGTCTCAAATGATTCTCAATAAAGGGAGACCTCACTTATGTTACACACACACACACACGCACACACACACACACACACACACACACACACACACACACACATATATATGGAATGGATTGGTTCATTTATCCAAATAAATAAGGCATGGATTTCTAGTACTTTTTCATAGGTTCATATCTAATGGATACACATCAAAATAGTGGAGGCCAAGTGTTTCAATATCTTACAACTTAATAATATTTTGCAGAGTAGATGACAAAGGACCAAGAGAAGGAGCAATTTATCACATAGAGTATAAGGCTTCAAGCATTCTACACTTAACACATAGAGCTTGAGGCATTAAGGATTTATATACTTATTTGAGTTACAAGAAGAAATAATGAATGAAGGAGGAGCTGAAAGTTATGATTCATGTGTTGCATATTTAAAGATATAATTTCAATAGTCCACATAAGCATATACGTAAACAATGTTGAGACAAATGAATTTGTGAAATTGTTATAGGAATTTGCATTAACACGTAGATACTAATGAATCCATGAGGGAGCTTGAAACATTTATAGCAACTACAATTGCATGGATTCAAGGAAGAAGCATGAACATAAAAATGAGTTTGACAAGGGGAACACATACTCTAATACTTGAAGAGGAAATGACCAGTATTTCCTTGATATTCTAAAAAGATATGTATTACAAAGAGATACAGTTTGAAAATAGCTTGTAGCGTTTTCTATATAATTTCTAAACCTTTTGTAAGTCTTACTTTCCCTTATTTATTTGGAGAGGGGAGAAAGAACATTCATTACAACAAAATATCTCTGGCCTAGTATCAGCTGTTGGGTTGACTAGTTGTCTCAGTCAGAGATGGCTCAGTGGCCAAAACATTATAGAATTAAAAGCCTCATTGAAAGGAGGCATGCTACAATTCAACAAATAAATGAACATAAGATGTAAAGTATGCAAAGATCTCCTTGCCCATCCTATGATCTTCTCTGCTGCAAGAGATGTTTTACGTAAGGTATGGCTTCCTACACTGCTTAACAAACCTCTGCCTTTTTTTCCTTTAATTCATTGAGTGATAGCTCCCAGACCTGCGTCATAGTGGTCTTCTTCTGGATCAGTCCATCTCGTGCTTTGAATGCACCACCTTCTCCTCTTAAAACCATAGCTTTCGACCTATTACACCCTTTAAACCTCTATCCTACACTATTGGTGCCTTGACATGGTGGGTGATACGTATTACAATGTAACATCACAGTCTTTCAGGTGTGAGTGTTTTTCCTCTAAACAGGCGAAACATGCACTTTTGATTTCCCCCTTAGCGCCCCTTTGTTATATCCCCAAATGTGGCATTACTCATATGACCCGAGGTTGGAACCAAGGGCTTAGCCCTCAAGCGCGAAGGCCTTCAAACCTGTGTCTGGGAACCTTTTCCTTTGTATCATAAAAACATACATATCAGTGCTTTACCATGCTTTTTCCTTCAACCTCTTCCCCAGAAAGATGCGATCGTTGATAACGCGGGATTGCGGGATCACCTAAGACATCACAATCACATTGTGAGAGAGGGGGACCGTTTACCTTTTTCCATAGTGTGGGATGATAGTCTAGACGTGAAATCTTTCTGAGGTAGAACCACTATAACATATCGCATCTGAGAGGGATTCCCACATATCGCAATCACAGGCACCTTGCCTTTAGCTTTTCCCCTTAACAATTTTGATTGTCGATCTACGAGGTGACGTCATCACTGCCACATGTCACCTTGTGAGTGGTGACACATGGCACCTGTTAATGGCCCCATTTCACCCCTGAAAATTCTAAAACTGGGTGATACATGTCATTTGCCATGCCATCATCTGTACTACCACATGTCACCTTGTGAGTGGTGACACATGACACTTGTTGATGGCCCCATTTCACCCCTAAAAATGTTGAAACTAGGTGACACATGTCATTTTCCACATCATCATCCATACTGTCACATCATTGATGATGTCAGCTGCCATGTCTGCTTTGAGGACTAATCAGAGGCCACCAAGTGGCCTCCTCGAGGAGAGAAAAAAAGGCCTACCCGGCCTAGTTTTTACAGGAATTTCCTTTGTTAATGGTTTTTGTCCCTCCTTGGTGATGTTACACCATATTGCAAGATCAACCCCCACACATAATTTTAAGTTTAGAACTTGCTGATCTATGGGACTATGGGATCACCGGGATGCATTATGCGAGGCCCTACGGGACTGGGGGAAGCTGTGGGATTGTGAGACCTACAGGACTGTGGGAACCTATGGGGTCACTGGGATGCGAGGTTGTGGGATCATTGGGATGCAGCGTAATACCATGTGAAGGAGAGAGAAAGGGGAAACCCTGACTTGGTTTTGTTCTGTGTTTCCTTTGTTAAACTTTTTTGTCCCTCCCCCGACTATTTAACACTATATTGCAAGATCGCCCTCGGCAAGTGTAAAGAGTTTAGAAAGGAAGTGATAGATATATGTGAAGGCATAGTTAGAGGATAGTAGTGGATCTGAAGTGTATTGGGTCATAGTAGTAGGAAGAGGATCTACAACTGAGTGCACAGAGGCCTAGTAGAGTCCACAATTGAGTGCACGGACCCCTGCAGCTGAGTGTGCAGGGTGGAGTCAGGTTTGTATTGGACTGAAATTGGAAAGGATTATTAATAGAGATATGTTTGATTCGACATATTGTCCATCTATTTCATGGATCTGTATTTTGATGTTATGCATTAATTGTATCTATTTATATGCGCACGCTTGATAAATATTGGTACGAATGCTTATGTATGAAAACCTTCTAAGTAATTAGTGAACATAACCTAATTAAGGAAGAATTGGGTAATTAACATTGGTCGTGCTCTGGCTAGCGCTGCATGAAGGATGCAAGGGGCTCGCTAGTGTGCATAGCCTAGTAAGCGCGAAGGTGGAATCACGTCGTTATCGCCCCATATCAGAAATCCCTAGGGTGAAAAACCTGGTTCGAGCACCCTCCCATACTACTTCGGGTGAGACCTCAGTTTGTGCTCTGCGGACTGTTGCTGAAAGGGCCAGTAGTACTGAGATTTTCTTGGCTAAATCACTTCTGAACTTGGGTCAAGCCCCACACAGCTAAAAAATGGTTCCATTGCCAGGACAGAGATCTGCCTAAGGGATGTCTGATGTCGTGCTAGTGGAACCCAACAAAGAAGGAAATTGAAGAGTGGTGGGACAAGAAGATTCACGAGTTCACGACATAGGAAAACATAACCCCGGAAGTATCTGAGAAAAAGCGGCTAGATCATTATGTGTATACGAAAATCCACAAGATTTCCTTTACATCATTTCCTTCTGAACTGTATGAGTGGATCACGAGGCTAACCAACAGCCAGGGAAGGTGTAGGCTTCACCAAATGATAGTATGGACTCCAGAATTAGTGCACAGACTAGAGGCATCAGAAGATAAGATCGTGCGAGTTGTGACCATTGGCTTGACCGGATAATAGGGGGATTTATCACTGGGTTTGTGGTAGACACGGCCGTGAGTTACAGCGAAGTAGAATGATTCTTCCTCAAAGGACTGTGAGGTAGGTATATTAAGTCTTTAAATACTTGGATTAAGATGCTATTATGTGAGAAGAGCGTCATGTGAATACATTAATGCTTGGGACAACAGGGAGCAGAAATATCTACAAAAGTAGCGAAGGATTAGGAAATAGTCCCTTAATTTCACCTTCATGAGAGAGCAAGGAAGAGCTCGCTAAGGTCTCTTCAAGAAGCACGGTCAGTTTGATAAGGCAATGCATTCCGCAGTTACCACCTCTACCCATGCCACCACCCGCTTCACCTCCCTCACCTCCATCTCCACCCACCCCACTTCAACCACCTCCACAGTTCAGTATGGTGAGGGTGATCAAACTACCAGTATTAAAAGGGGTAGGGAATGAAGATCTGAACCAATTTTGGTTCTTGGTAAGAGCAATATGGGAAGTGCAAGGTGTCATGGATGACAATATTAAGAAGGCTACATTGGTGAGCACGCTGTAGGATCGCGCATTGACATGGTATATCAAGCACTCTAATGACCACCTAAATGTAGGGATAGCAGAGATCCAGAATACATTGAACAGAGAATTTAGCCGGCCGAAACCAAAGACACAGTCAATCATCAGGTTTAAATAGATCGCAATGCTTCCAGGTGAGACCCCATGGGATCTAGACTAAAGACTGAAGAGTAAGATCCGCGAGGCCAATATGACTCTAATGGATGCCAGTAAGATCGCACTTGAGGACGACGTTGTCATAATAGAAACTTTCCACCCATGCCGAAGCATTGGAGATGGCGATGAGGTTGCATGAGACCCTGATACAAGACCCTGAGTTGGGAGTTCAACAAATTCACGTGCAACTACAGAATCTATGCCTAGAAATGCAAAGTTGGAGGTAGGATAGGGTACCATGGCCAGAAACATGCGAGGAAGTACGGTGCATAAAATGCAAAGGCCAGGGCCATGACAAGGATCACTTTCTAGTGTTTGCAAACTATTTGGTAGGAGGGGGGCCAGTGCCATTGAGACTTGAGGCACAGGCAGGGTCGAGTGCGACACTAGTGTTATGGTGCATGATCTATCAGATAAGACGAAAACACATGATGAATAATTGTCATTTGTTGTAGAAGTATACATCGAAACCCCAACAACTGTTTTCTAATTTCTATAGGTCGGTAGGCCACGACAAGCCCACTTGTCGTAGCTATGAGCTAATGATGGATTAGACCCCAGCCTATAGGATGCAGATAGAAATGTGAGGCCTAGACCCAGTTGTGGGGATGGTGTGTGCTGGATTTCAGGGGTGAGGTCGAGAATGAGGAGGAATGGGACTAGGAAGGGGTCACAGACAGTTAATTTGTTACAATTACAGAGGACCAGGGAACTATGCCTGTCATTTTACCAACCCGACAAGGATATCCTATTCATACTATTCTTAGTTTGACCATGAAACAATAGATTGTCCTACTTTGATCACACAGATGTGCAAAAAAGGGGTATTCCAGCCTCCTCCAACTCAGAATATACAAATGATGAGCTCTGAACCGCGCGAAGAAGTCCCAAATGTGAATATGATGCTCAGAAGCAGTGCGACCATGGGGGAGGATATGGGGAAGCAGCTTGAGGAAGATACATGGATTTGCAAGGATGCTACAAAGGAACTTGAGTTTGACTTAGAATGCGCAAAGGAGATGTTCATGGAAGCTAATAAGAGATTTGCGGAAGCCTCTACTTTAGGTAATAAGGATTAACCAGAACCAGGAATGGATCCTTCAGTGCTCACTACCTTTCTAGAAAAATGCATGAAACTACTACGTGACAACAAGGCAGTTAAGGGACTACAGGAGCTGATCACCAAGTGCATGGGGTCAGGAGAACCACGCATAGTTTGGAAATTGGGAAAGCACGCATTGCGCATCGGGAGGGAAATGAGATTGACTGCATAGATTGGTGAGTATGAAATGGATCAGGTAATCGTAGATCTGGGGTCGGATATTAATGTATTACTGAAACAAACATGGGAATGTATGGGTAGGCCCGTGTTATAGTGGTCCCCTATTCAATTACGAATGGTGAACCAATAGAATATTTTGTCCATGTGGAGTGTTACTTAACAATTTGTCACCGTCCCTGTTACCCCTCTCCCGCATCTTGGAGGACTCATTCCGAGACCTATGAGAAGTGACATGACCTACAAACACTTGCATTGCGTTCCCCTGAACTTGAGTTTCATTTGCCCTGAAGAAATATCCTGCTAAAAACCCCTAAAAAGAGCCCTTTTTCCATTGGCGTCGTTCCATAGTGCAGCGCTCGCGCCAATGGGGGAAATCCTCCAAAGAGGGCGTGCTAGTTGGCGCTCTGTCACAGAGTCGCACTCGCGCCAACCATAAGCAGTGGTGTTTTTTAACAAACAAACGATGGAAGATTCATCCTAACGAATTCCTGGACTAAATCTATCTTGAGTTGGGTGGTTTGGCTACGGGTTTCCATAGAGAATAAGTGGTTTGCCACCTCTCATGGAAGCTTCCTTGATGATAAAACCAATCCCATGATTATTGTGGATGATCCCAACTCCCCTTCCTCCATCTATAAAAGCTTGTCCATTTTCCTTGGCAAGCTAGTTCCAGAGATTGAGAATTGCCAAGTTTCCAAGAGCTTCATGCTGCAAGAGCCTTCTTTATTCCCATAAGGCCAAATCCAAGTAAGGAGATTCTTGTCCAATAACCAAGGAGAGAGAGGCCTGTTCCTATTCCCAACAAGCTTTGTAAGACATGTGCTGCTGACTACCCAGCCAAAGGAGAATCTAGCTTCAGAACTATGGTTGTATTCTTCTTTGATTATTATTAATAAACGACTATTGGTTATGGTTCCACTCTTATTGTTATTTGTAATGATGATGAGTTCCACTCTTATTGTTATTTGTAATGATGATGAGTTATATCCTTTCTAACTGATATATAGTTGCATATGTTGGATTTTATGTTTGTGTTTGTGTCGTTTCTTGTATGTGCAGGTGTCCATTCATGGAGATCATGGGGATCATGATCTATCAGAGAAAAGGAATGGGAGTATCACCTCTTCTACAAGCACTAGCGTTGGAATCTAGGTAGGCCTTCATCATTGGTCTTTAATTTGCAATTAGGAACTTACGCTGTAGCGTTGTATGATTGTTGCTAGACCCGGTCTAGGCTAGTAGTGATCGCCTCTATCTACAGAGGGGATTTACCTCCTCAACAATTTGGCAACTCCACTGGGGAGCTTGTCTTGCCTTTTTGGTTGTTTCTTGGTTTTACCTGCTTGGTTAGCCTTCTGGGTTGAGTTATTTTGCTGTTTCTCACCTCTTGGTTTACCTGGTTATTGTTGACCTAGCCTTGGACTGCTTATTTTTTATTTTTTCATAGCAAACTTGACTGGCTCGCTTTTATAGCATAACAGTCGCACCAATTGGCGCTAGTTGCTCATATACAACCCGCGCCAATCCTTAAAAGGTGCTAGTTGCAGCCTGACAGTCGCACCAGGCCTGGGAACTTTTGAAGTTTGCTTGGTTTTAAGCATTCTAAGCTTGGTCTTTGTCTTGGATACATTTTCTCAACTGCTTGAGTGTGTTGGAGTCTTATTTGACTAGTTTTAACCTTTACCCTTTGGGTGTTTGCCATTTTCTATCGATTTCACTTTTTAGCCCTAGGGCATCTAATGGCTTCGTGTGTCGAGCCTTCCTTAGCTGTTTTTGGTCTTCTGTTGGTCCAATCAACTTTTTGATTGCTCCCTTGCACTTGTTTAGTGGTTGTTAATCATTTCATTGCATTGTTTGAGTGATCTACCTCTTTTTCACTTGAACTCCACTTTGTTTCGCTTTGGGCCTAGATTACACGACTCATTTGTGTCTTTGGGACTTTTCTCGTTTTTGAAGGACTGCTTTGTGATTTAGGGAATTGATTGTGGTTGTATTAAGTAGAATTTTCTTGTATTTACTCTTTCATTATCATTTCTCAAAGTTTGTTTAGTGCATCTTGCCATCAACATTAAAAAGAAAAACAAATCTCTTTTGCTTTTGATTAGTTAATGTGAATTAGAGCTTTTCGTTGTTATTAGCGATTAGTGACTTTGAAGAAAAGTTTTGTTAATTTCCATTAGTTGCATTAGAGATATTGTGGTTGTTTTATGATCATTTTGTTTGTGTGAAATCTCTCAAAGTTTCTCATAGTTAGCATTCATCGAATGAAATGATATGTTGTGGCATATAGTTTTCATTTAGGAAATTTTGAGACATTACATACGGTAAGGCCTGAAAAATAAAACATAATCCAAGATCAACTTTAAAATGAACTGAATGAATCTAAAAATGCATTGGAACATAACGCACATTGTTTAGAGGTCTAGGCTAGAGACATGCTCCGACGTCGTTAAACCTAGTCACTTTTGTTTCCACTCAAGGTTGGGTGATTCCTCCTTCTGTGACTCAATAGTTGTCTAGTACGGAATTGTGCTCCCACGTACCATCGAGTATATGAGGAGAGCCCACTAGGTTATCATCCTTTATCCATAGGAAGCCGTGTTTGCCACCTTACGACCCGTAATGCACCGAGCACAACATTCGGGAAGATTGACTGTCGTACGGAAAGTCCTTGGTTTTCATACGATTGCCAAGGTGTATATGCAGTTTTATGGACTGTCTCGTAAACCTTTTGCCTAGTTCTCTAGAGTAGTCACTTTTGATCCCTTTTGGACTCCCTAAAAGAAAAGGCTCATTTGAGCATTTGCCACTTCGGGCTCATTAAACATTTGAAGGTGACTAGAGTCATATTTTGTCCTTTTCTCGACTCCTTAAAGATGAAAATGTCAAGTTATGTCCTTGTGTCTTATAATTTATTCGGCCACATTCAAATTTACCCTATTAGATCTTGTTTGCGTTAGCTTGAGTAGTGTCCTTTCTCATTAGTTTTCCTGGGGTTTTTGAATCGAATATTCCTGGTGAAATCATTGATCCCATCTCCCATTCCAAGTGCCCAAGGGTCTCCTTCTTCTGCTGCTCCTGAGACACCGGTTGGTAGTGGTACTCTCCCTGTTATTCTGAGTATCCAACCGCTGAACTCCTGCACTCCAGAAGACGATTTTGACAATATCCATTGGAACCCTGTTTCGTAGCCTTTCGAAGAGGATACTCCTTTTACTCCTACTGGTGTTTCAGTCCCAATGTCTTCCTCTGATATGGATGACACATCCCCCATTGCAAGTGAAGCATCCATTGCGACGAGTGTTGAAACTCCTATCTCAGTGGAAACACCACCCTTCAGTGTCACCCCTCTCGGTGTCACGTTTCCCTTATGCTATAGGGCTCTAAGGGATGTTATTGGTTCTAGGAACTCTTTTTCGGGTACCATGTGGGATCACAACATCACTCTCACTTTGGGATATTTTATTCCTCAAATTCACAATACATCTGTCACTTTAGTCCCGACTATTCCAAATGTTTGTGTAACTTCTTCAGTGCCCGTTGTTAGTGCCATCATTGCATCCTTGGTTGTGACCACTGTTGCTGATCTGTCTCACGGTTCGGTAAATAGTGGCCAGTCGGTACCTACATCTGGAGTTGTTGGTCCTACACTTAGTGCCACACCTTCTTCTCATTCCATTCCAGCAGGGGGGGCATACGATTAGTATTTGCAAGCCGTCTAGAATCTAGGCTTGCAAGGTCCAGTTCGTTACTATGATCCCGTAGGGCATCATCTTTATCTTGGACCCTTGCCATCTCAGCCTCTGGTTGAGGTCTCAGTCCCCTTAAATGTTTCTTGGGGTACCACTCATTATGGTGGTGGACAAGCACCCCTTTCGGATCAAGGATCGCCTTATCAAGGACCACCTTATCAAGGTCAGCCGTCTTACACGCAGCCTTCCCATGGCAGTAGTATTATGGGGAATCTTATCCAGGGCAGCCTGGAGGCCCACAAGGACAACCCTTTCAGGGACAACCTTCGGGTTATGGTGGTCCATCTTTTACTTATCTTGGGAAACCCTTTGGAAATCCAGGACAACCTTATATGCAATAAGGAAAACCTGGGGTCTAGCAGGGATACCCTTCTGGTCAACCCTTTGGAAATCCAGGACAACCTTATATGCAACAAGGACAACCTGGGATCCAGCAGGGGTACCCTTCTGGGTAGGGTGGTCAGCCTTACATACAACAAGGCCAACCTACTATCCAGTCTGGTCAACCATCTGGACAAGTTGGTCAACTTCAAATTCAATCAGGCCAACCAATTGTCCAGTCCGCTCAGCCATCTAGTCCATCAGGACAACCCTCGGTTGTGCAAGGACAACCCAACACCCAACAAGATAAACCTTCTAGGCAGGTGGGTCAATCCCAAGCTCAACCAGAGTAACCTTCTGGCCAGGTGGCTCAACCCCAATCCTCTCAAGGACATCTTTCTGGGCCTGCTCAACCGGGCATGCAAATGGTTGTTGTTCTCAAGCTCCACCTGGTTTCCAGCCCCAAGCTAGGCCCCAGACCCAAGCTGGTCTTCAAATGCAAGTTGGGTTTCAATGTCAACCTCCTTATCAAGCGCAGCCTAGCCCCCAGGCTCAGTATGGAGCCTAGCAACCTTATGGTTTCCAGCAATCCCAGGGGCAAGCTCAGTTTTCCCCGTACCAAAATTATCAACAAATGCATGTGACTCCTTATTAGAATTACCTGCAACAATATGTTGCTCCTGCAGGCCAAGTTGGTAATCAATGGGGTGCTGGGGGGAAAATCTAGGGTTGGCCGTCCAGTTATGGCTATAACCCCTATGGACAGAATCCCTATGGACAGAACCCCTATGGGCCAGGTCCGTTCAGACAAAATCAATGGGGCCAACCAACAACTGGTTGGAACCCTGGTGCTACCCCTTACCCACGGCCACAGATGTCCTTTAACCCTCAGTTACCCTTTTTAGCAACATTGGAACTGCCAGATGTGTCCAAATTGACTAATGATCCTATTCTTCATAATCCATTCTGGCCACCAGTTCCAACCAAGATTCCTGGTGATTGTCCCAAATTCGATGGCAAAGCTAGAGAAGACACCCAAGCCCACGTTATGACTTATCATATCTAGTGTTCGTCAAATTTGTGGCTTGACGATTCAGTCCGGCTCTGCCTTTTCCAAAGGACTCTCACTGGCTCTGCTGCTAGGTGGTATATTGAGCTAGCCCGTAGATCCTTTCAAGATTTTAACTCGTTGGCAATGGCATTTTTAACTCATTTTCAGTTGCCAATTCGGTATGAGACGGGAACGCATCTCCTCACATCTCTTAAACAGGATACGGCCACGCACATCTCCGATCATATACATGAATGGAGACAACATCATCGTTTGATTAAATTTTGGATTCTTGATCAGCTCCTGACCGATTGGTTTACAACCTCCTTTGTCCCTGCGATCACATGGGACATTGCTATGGGGGCATGTGTAACTGAAGAGCATGATATTGCACGTGCTCAATACCTTTACTTGGTTTATTCCCAGTCCGGTACCCTATATGATTATTTTCCTAACTCCACGAGACCCAGAACGTCCAAAACTCCACCAAAGCCATCTGTTGACAGTGTCATTGGATATGTAAATCCGTCCTCTAAGAAATCTTCCACGAACTCTGGGAAGCAAAAGTCGAATGCTTCGAACAAAAATACTTCTGAGGCTGTGTCTAATTCTAGTAATACTTCCGAGGTTAACATCGTCCAGTCCACCACGGTAGATAAAGCCTCGAAAGGAAAAAAGAAAGGAAAAGGGAAAAATAAAGCTAATCAACCTAAGCAGGATTCCCCTAAACCTCCACCCGAGGAAGGAGCCAAACACAAACCCAAGTATCCTTATCTTATCTGCGACAAGGATCACTATACCAAAGACTACCCAAGGTGGTCCGAAGTTAGTCGCTTGTTGAAAGGTGCTCCTGGGACTCCTGCGATGTTGAAAGAACCTTTCCCCTCACAGAAAATGCAAATGGTGGCTCACCCATCCCAATCCTCTTCTCCCTTTGGTTCTCAAGTGTTCATGGCTGGAATGATTCCCATTCACATTACTACTCGAGCAAAAGAATATCTGTCACCTGCTGAGAAAGAGCCTGAGGTCCCCTCAAGCGCTCCTTCACCTAGTTCTAGTCCACTCCATATCGAGAGACCTAGCACTGAGACGCCTATTCGACCCCCTCCTAAAGGTGTACTCCAGAGATCTTCTTACAACCCTAATTCTCATGCTGCTTAGCACTACAGCATCATTGAGGACATAGCTCAGGCCCTGTCAGCTATGTCTGCTCTAGAAGTTCTCCAGAGCTGCCCCCCCAGAGGAAGTCCTTGCTATCGGCCATCAGTGGCATCGACCCGGCCGACTCGGACTTGATTACTTTTGATATCGAGAGCCATGTACCGATACTGCCTCACTAGATTACCTTCCCTATCCAGGTCATCATCAATTCTAAAACAATTCATCATACGGTTATTGATGAAGGCGCTTCAACTTGCATTATGTCTGTTGCTTGTTGGAAGGCTATTGGTTCTCCGACCTTGAGTCAGTCTCCTACAACTTTGGAAGCCTTTGATGGGAGAGAGTCTCGCCCTTATAGTATCCTCCAACGTTTGCCTATCACTTTGGAAGGGAAGACTGTCGAAGTGGAAGTTGAAGTCGTTGATGCTAATCTAACTTACAACCTCCTTTTGGGCCGAAGCTGGACATATGCCATGTGACCCATGGCTTCATCTCTATTTTGTGTCATTCGTTTCCCTTATCAGGGGAAGATTGTCACAGTAGACCAGCTCTCTTTCTTCGCCTCCTCTTCTGAAGGCAACATTCCTTTTGTGGAGCATACCTCCATTCCATTAGAGAGTGTGGGAGCTGGGCTCTTTAAAGATCCTACCCTCATGGGTGTCTTTTCACTCCCACCTCCGAATGTCGCTCCTATCAATATGATTTATGTTCGTTCTGATCCTTGGGTTCTTCCCCCCATTGACCAGATAGAATCATGGGGCGATGAGATGCCGTTGAGTCCTGTCGAGCTCAACTACGTCGAGATCGTTTCTGTATCGGGTCCTCCTCTTGAATCTGCTTCTTTGAGCAGAGCTCTTGACTCGTATAATCATTCCCCTTGGCTTGGAGACTATGCTTCTTTGAATCCTTTAATGGAAACCTTTCCCTCTAATGAAGCCACTATAGAGACTATGTCTCTCGAGGAACCCCCTTGGTCCAATATTCACCATCATTCCTAGTTCCTTCCTACCCAACGGGAAATGCTTGCTTGTCTCAAGCGGTTTGCTCGTTGTCTCCCCGTACAACCCCTTAAGACACCCATCCAAGTATATCAAGTGTCCTCTGAAGGGAACATGGGAAATATCATGCAAACCCAGTCAATCGACATATCTGTTAAGCTAGGGATTGTCGAGCATATCCATGTTGGAGTAACTTGTACTCCTGAGGAAATTCAGCTTTATACTAGTCTTTTTTGTGAATTTCGTGACGTGTTTGCTTGGTCTTACGAAGAAATGCCCGGCATCGACCCAAGTATTGTGGTGCATGAGATACCCACATATCTGGGAGCTAAGCCTGTCCGACAGCATTTACGCCCCGTGCACCCCCGAAAGGCTGCAGTCATTAAAGCGGAAGTTGAAAAGCTTCTCAAGGCTGGTTTTATCTACCCCATCCCACTCACAGATTGGGTTTCCAATATCGTCCCTGTGAATAAAAAGCAGGGTACCATCAGGGTCTGTGTTCATTATCGTGATATTAATCGAGCCTGTCCCAAGGATAACTACCCCACACCCTTCATTGACCAGCTCATTAATGAGTGTTTCGGAAGTGAAATATACTTGTTTATGGACAGTTTCTTTGGTTATAACCAGATTAATATTCCGTGGGGCACTTTCGCTTACAAAAAGCTCCCTTTCGGTTTGAAGAACGCCGGTGCTACCTTCCAACGTGCGATGTCTTATGCATTCCATGATATTTGACACATTGTGCAACCTTACCTGGATGATCTACCAGCTCATTCAGCTAAGCGTCAAGACCATCCCGGTCATCTTCACAAAATATTTCTTTGCTGTCGACACTACCGTATTCAGCTGAATTTGCATAAGTGTGTCTTCTGCATAGAATCTGGCGGACTTCTCGCATTCATCGTCTCCCGAGAGGGCATCTGTCTGGATCCCCTTAAAGTCGAGGCCATTCTGAATCTTCCTCCCCCTGCTTCTTTGCATCAATTGCAAAGCTTGCAGGGTAAAGCAAATTTTTTACGACGCATCATTCTGAACTTTGTTGAGGTGGCCAAAGGTTTTACACGGTTACTAAAGCGAGACACCCCATTTCGTTGGCATGCCTCTGCTTAAGAGTCCTTTGAGCACCTCAAGGCTCTCCTTGTTTCCGATCCTTTGTTGCGTCCTCCTAATTACTATCGTGATTACACTTTGTATCTGGTCACTGCCGATACCACTATTGGCATGTTTCTCATTCAAGATGATGATGATGACACTAAGAACATCATTTATTATCTCAAACGCAATTTATTAGATACAGAATCTCGATATGCTCACATCGAGAAGTTGGCATTGGCCGTCATTTGTGTTGTCCAATTCTTCCGCCATTATATCTTGTTGCACACTACGACAGTGATTTCTGATTGCAACCTAATGATGTACATCTTGTCACATCAGCTGCTGGGGGGCAAATACTCGAAGTGGATTGTTATCCTCCAAGAGTTCAACTTGGAATTCACTACTGCCAAGTCCAAGAAATCCCTTGTCTTCACTGAATTGTTGTGCTCTTTGCCATCTCTTATCGCACCCTCTCGGTTAGAGGACCATATTCTGGATGAAACCCTCTTCTTAATCAGCACGCTTGATCCCTGGTACGGGGATATCATTGTCTATTTACAGATGTCCTCTTTTTGTCTCGAGACATCTAAGGATGCTCGACGATGGATTTTCCATGAATCTCAACCATATTGCATTATTGGGGACACCCTGTACCGTCTCGGAATTGAATCTATTCTCCGCTGATGTTTAACACTCAAGGAAGTTGAGAGAGTTTTAAATGACTGCCATTTTGGCGCCTGTGGTGGTCACATGTCCGGATATGCTACTGCTCAGAAAATCCTCCACGTTGGTTACTTTTGTCCCTCCATCTTTAAGGACTGCATTCTTGTCGTCCGCTCTTGTCACGAGTGCCAAATCTACCAACGGAAGATGCGTGCGCCTCCTGCTCCACTGCACCCCATTTTTACCGTCGGCCCTTTTGCAAAATGGGGCATTGATTATATGACCTGTAACCCTCGCTCGGCTGGGGGGCATGGGTATATCATCGTTGCCATTGATTACTTCAAAAAATGGGCCGAGGTGATGCCCACATTATCTGAAGACGATCACAGCGGTACAGTTTTTATTTAATCATGTCATCTCACAGTTCGGAGTCCCTCAGGCCATCGTCACTGATCACGGCAAACATTTTCATAATCATATGATGACCGAGCTTACAACCCAGTTGGGCTTACGGCATGATAGCTCAACTCCATACTATCCTCAGGCCAATAGCCAAGTAGAAGCCGTTAACAAGGTTTTAGTTACGATGCTTCAACGAACCATTGGCATGCACATGTCCAACTGAAACTTGATGTTGTTCTCTGCCTTGTGTGCCTACCGAACCTCTGTGAAGGATGCCATCGGTTTCACTCCTTTCCAATTGATTTATGGACTGGAGGCTACCCTTCCCATCGATTGCAATATCCGTTCTTTAAAATTAGCTGTCGAGTTACTCCCTGACACTACTCCGGTAGAGGAATGCCTTCTTTACCTGGAGCAACTAGACGAGACTCGTCAACTAGCCTCTCTAGCTATCGAAGCACAAAAGAAGAGAGTGAAAACTCACTTCGATGACACTGTGCATCCTCGTTCTTTTGTTGAGGGAGATTTAGTCCTGCTCTATGATCAAGCCAATGATAAGCTGGGGGCAGGAAAATTTGAACCCATGTGGCACGGGCCTTATATTGTAAAGAGATTTTTGTAAAAAGGGACCTATGAGTTGATTGACTATGAAGGGAATCCTATGGATAAGCCCCGGAATGGGCTTTACATGAAAAAGTATTACGCGTGAATTCCAGGCACTCTCTTTTGTACATACGTGTGCTTTAGCAAGTGTGTTGTGTGTGCACGTTTTCATGTTTTGGCTTCGTGTGTCGGCATGATTTCCACTTATTGTGTCCTTTTTCTTCTTGTGCAGATGTCTGGTTCACCTTATGTTGGTTTCACCGATGGTGCCTCCCGTAGTACACGCAACCTGTCTTCTGCAGCATGGGTGATCTACGATCCTTATGGTGAGCTAGTAGACCTTCAAGGGGTTTGTCTAGGTTGTACCACGAACAATGTTGCTGAGTATAGTGCTGTGATTGAGTTACTGACTGAGGCGATTAATCTCAGTATTCAAACATTGGTTGTGAACCTGGATTCTCAGCTTGTCATCCACCAGCTCAATGGGCGATATTCCGTTAGAGACCATTGGATTCTAAGGTTATATCTACGTGTTAAGTTGTTAGAAAGGGATTTTGATTTCATCAAATATCAACATATTCCAAGACGATTTAATACGTTAACTGATGCATTAGCCAATTATGTATTAGACAGAAATTTGCATAACATGTAACTTAAAATAGCAAAAGAAGCATAAAAAACACAATAAACCATAAGCATGTGTATATATATATGTCGAAATGTTTGCACAGTGTGCATCATATAGATCAAAAAATAATGCATGTTCGTTTTAATACATCCAGAGACGACATGTCTCTCAAAAAATATGCATGAAAATAATGCATAGATGTCTAATCTCTATGGTGCTCATGATAGCACATCACTGCACGCACTAGGCATCTCAAGAGATGGTGGATGCGACTGGGAACTCCCACTGTATGTCTCTGATACACTAGTGGGACATCCACTAGCCAAGCATAATCCGGAATCCCCCAAGCATTAACCTCAAGGTTCTAAATCAGTTCTCCCCCCTCGGCACCCTCTTCCTGAGGGTCTCCTACAGATTGGTTTCTCCGTGAGATAGGAGACATGTCAACTGGTCAGTTTGGGCCAACGTCTGCATGCACATATAATCGTTGTTAGAACAAACATGTATTAACAAACAAAAAAAATAAAAACACATAAAATCAAAAAGAGGTCATACCGAGCTCCTCATTCCACTTGTCTCCCTCTAGCAGTGGGAGATCCGGGTCGCCTGTGAAGTTAGTCCCTCCATACGGCCAATCCTCAACCACGATCAGCTGGCGACGGAGCCACCCAAAAAACTCTAGCCTCCAAGACATCTGTTGACCTCCTCCCCCTCTAGGCATCAGTGTTGCCCAGTGAGCCATTCTCGGCTCTCACGGCACAAGATCAGGTATGATGGCCCCTTGGCCCTGAAACATTGGTAATCATTCTAGAATGAATGTTACCAAAATAGAACCATAGCCAAACTGCTGCAGTTTGCCTCGCTTAATTTTTGTAAGTTGTCTCTTCATGTTTGCAGTCACTGTTGTGGCCTAATAAAAGATAGTGGGATTCAGACACTCTGTGGCCAATATGAGTTGGTTTTTTGTTGCCTCGTGGGGTGCCTACACCCCCATAGCCCGTGTGATGGTAAATAATACCGCTTTGAGTGTTAGATCCCGAATGGTGGCAATGTCCACCTTTGCATTCCCGGATCCAAATTGTGCCCCTGGGCACACCTGTTCCATCACCTCGCCCATATTCTCACCAGATGGCCTGCTCCCTGTCAATATGGGCATCGGCCCTCTGCATGACAATCCCGTGATGAAGTAGATGTCAAATACATCCAGTTCCAACACTTGATCTCGTATTCAGAACACTTGCTCGTGTTCGTCCCAAAGATTGATCAAGTACCGTAAGAGCTCAGGTTGAGCTCGTAAGTAAGGCGTCAGGAAGAATTTTTTCAGCCCGCAATTCCTGAGGGCATCCATGCAACCTTCGTCTTCCATGGCCAATTCATCCACTCTATAATGCTCGCTTTCTTTCCATTGAACCACCATTTTCCTTGTTTGACTGCATCCACATGGTCAAACAAACCTTGATTAGATCTTTGGTAAGCTAGGAAATGGTTTCAAATCATTTAGAAATGTTGAAATTTGAAAAAAACGCGCTCGGCCGTTGGCGCGATTGTTTTTAAAACAGTCGCGCCCATTAGCGCGGGTCTTTGGAGTAAAATGGCCCATTGGCGCGGGTCTGTGACCGATACCCGCGCCAATGGGCGCAGCCCTAATTTTTCAATTTCCCTCCACAGAGATCAAAGGAGTAAGAAAAAACGATTAAAAAATGGACTAAAATAGATTATGAGGAAGCGCTGCTTACCTGGAACTGACGGCGCTCCAAATGGTCGCACAGATCTGTCACAATCGCTGCCTGAAGATCGTACACCAAAAGCACCACTGCTGCTCTCCAATGAGGTAAAAGTAAAAAATAATTTTGTTTTTACCATTTTGACATATTTATAGCTTTTTTAACTCCAAATAGGTTTTAAAAGTCATTTTTCATGAATATTTTAATATATTTTTGTCGAAAATGGGTTTTACACTTGCTTTTTGTGCAGCGACAGGTTTTTATGCGACTTAGATGGTGAAATGAGTTGTATTTTATACTTTTTCAGACTCGGTAAATACACGAAAAATTCATTTTGGAGTCATCTTTCAGCTCTTTTCTGACCCTCTAAATGTGAAAATATCGTCGAGTTATTCCTCTTGACTCGTTAAACGTGAATAAGAGGCGGTCGTCTTTAAAACTCTTTTCCGACTGTGTAAAGACGAAAAGATTGTCGGGCCCTTGTCATTTCAGGCTTGTTAACGGTTACGAAATGACGTGGTTTCGGTCGCTTTTTTACTTTTTCAGGTCGAAGTCACTAATCATGAAAAGTACTCCTCGATCGTAATGGTCGGGCAGTTCTTTCGAGCATTGTTTTATACTTTTTCGGGCTTGAGAGACACAACTTCATGGAAAAGGAAACCCCTAGAGTTTACTTTTCCACTGTCTTTTCAAACTCTCTAAACATGAAAAGATGCCAAGTTCTTCCTTTGTCAGACTCGTTAAAATTTGATGACATTGGATTCCGTCGAAATGACGCTTTACAAGCATATGCTGTCCCCATCAAGCTTGTTAATAAAAATAATTGGGGTACTCGCCAGAAATGGTGTGGAAAATAAGAACCAGAATCATTGTCGTGTCGGTAGTATGTCACTCTTGAACATGGCACTTGTCTACATTTGTGTCTGGATGGGGACATCTCATCTCATTTTTCACTTGCCTCCGTGGGTTTGGGTGATCCTATTTGACCTCTCATCTGCTCGTTGCCTTGTCACCATGGCCTTTGATCATTTGATGTCAAATACTTCCAAGTCCACCGCCGTGCCGCTAATATGTTCAAGAGAAGTTGACCTCTGCGAAATAATCAACCTCCCTTTGATAACTCACATAATCTTGATTCACAAAAAACATTACCTTCCTCTATCTCGCGTCGATGATGTGGAAAACACTATGGCCCACCTTCGATCGAGGTCGCTTCCTGTCGACTTCAGCTCATTATCCAGGAAGTCAACCTAGAGACTCCCTTCAGGTGCCTTCGAGCCTACATGCCTCAATGGTAGGTTCTTCGTGTTCGACGAGAGGTTTTCATCATTGGCCTCCGATCGAATGATTCTACGGGTCTTCGACACTGGATCACTGATTCACACACCGTAGATTGTACCTATAGTACCTTGAGGGCCATTGTCATTATTGGTGGTACCTCTCGCATTTGTTAACAAATTTCATCATTGGTTGGTAATCAGACGATATTCCTGCATGTTCGACTTTGACTCCCATATTCGCATGCTTGAACTTGTACTTTGTTCGGGTCGAGATGGAGTGTAAGACCCTGGATTTTGTCTGTTGGGATCAAGGTTGCGATTTGGTGGATTATTATGATTCTTACATGACTCATTCACTGGATGGCTGCAACCATGCCTGAGTCTATTTATCGATCCTCACTGGATGGTTGCATCCATACCTTGGATCTAGATTCTTATGTACTCTGCTACGGATGGCTGCGCCCATACCACATATATCATGTACTTGAAATATCAGTTGTACTTCTCCGCGCAGGTTTTCCGACGGCAGTGTTTTTGGTTGGACATGTTCTTGTAAAGCATTTCACCCCTCTCTCTCTTGGGCCTCATGCTTTAGGGGGCATCTGTTACACAACAATTTGTCACCGTCCCTGTTACCCCTCTCCCACACCTTGGAGGAATCATTCTGGGACCTATGAGAAGTGACATGACCTGCAAACACCTGCATTGCATTCCCCTGAACTTGAGCTTCATTTTCCCTGAAGACATCTCCTGCTAAAAACCCCTAAAAAGAGACCTTTTTCCATTGGCGCAGTTCCATAGTGTAGACCTCGTGCCAATGGGGGAAATCCTACAAAGAGGGCGCGCTAGTTGGCGCTCTGTCACAAAGTCACACTCACGCCAACCATAATCAGTGGTGTTTCCTAACAAACAAATGGCGGAAGATTCATCCTAACAAATTCTTGGACTGAATCTATCTTGAGTTGGGTGGTTTGGCTACGGGTTTCCATAGAGAGGAAGTGGTTTGCCACCTCTCATGGAAGCTTGCCTGATGATAAATCAAATCCCATGATTATTGTGTATGATCCCAACTCCCCTTCCTCCATCTATAAAAGCTTGTCCATTTTCCTTGGCAAGCTAGTTCCAGAGATTGAGAATTGTGAAGTTTCAAAGAGCTTCATGTTGCAAGAGCCTTCTCCATTCCCATAAGGCCAAATCCAAGTAAGGAGATTCTTGTCCAATAACCAAGGAGAGAGAGGCTTGTTCCTATTCCCAACAAGCTTTGTAACACATGTGCTATTGACTACCCAGCCAAAGGATAATCTAGAGTCAGAACTATGGTTGTATTCTTCTTTGATTATTATTAATAAACAACTATTGGTTATGGTTCCACTCTTATTGTTATTTGTAATGATGATGAGTTATATCCTTTCTGACTGATATATAGTTGCATATGTTGGATTTTATGTTTGTGTTTGTGTTATTTCTTGTATGTGCAGGTGTCCATTCACGGAGATCGTGGGGAACGTGATCTGCGGGAGCAAAGGAATAGGAGCGTCACCTCTTCTACAAGCACTAGCATTGGAATCCAGGTAGGCCTTCATAATTGGTCTTTAATTTTCAATTAGGAACTTGCGCTGTAGTGTTGTATGATTGTTGCTAGACCTGGTCTGGGCTATTAGGGATCGCCTCTGTCCGCAGAGGGGATTTACCTCCTCAACAGGGAGGTTGGAAGGGGTAACCGTTGATATTGAAGGTGCGAGCACACAGATGGATTTTGAAGTGATAGAGATTGTCGATGACAACAATCCCTATCCTATGTTGTTAGGAATAGACTAGGCCACCGATATGAACGGGGTCATTAACCTGAAGAAGCGAAAGATGATATTCAAGAAAAAGTCACTACGCATAGTAGTCCCACTAGACCCAGCTGAAGGAGAATGCTACACTGAACCAGTGCGCGACGATGAGATGGATTTTATTTAGAAGATAACTGCATGAGACCAGGATTGGGTGAATATAACTGCAGATGGGAGAATCTTGTGGAAGCACGAAAGCTCCTACACTTCGGATTCGAACGAAGAAGTAGAACAATGGAAGAATTGGTTGCACAAAGTAACAACACTGAATTGCAACATGATGGTTAGATCACTATGTTGCATGACAACAGAGGCAAGAGAGCTGCCAACATATGATGGATTGAAAACGGTGGATGAATTCTTGAACAAATTTGAAAGCACAGTACCAGAACAGCAATAGTTCGATTCGTTGAAATGGGCACTATGTGCAACACCTGCATGCTGGTGGGGAACACATCAAGGAAATTTTGAGGACTAGCATAGATGTAGAAGGTGGATGCGCCTACAGTTTGGAAGCCCCCAACTTTGAATGAAAGTTGGGTAGTTATGATGAAGTAGCTTGTGCACTCATCTGTGTCAATGGGTGTAGACGTGTGTCGTGCAATCCACACAAGCACACCCCAAACTAAGGATTGAAAATCAGAACAAGATGCAACAATAGGAAAGGAAACACACACCACAAACATTCCACATAGAAGCATTCAAAAAGGTATGCAGAATCCTGAATAGATTTCACTAGGCAAGACAGACTGATTGGGACCTCCGCGTACCAGTGGTTTAATGGGCCTATAAGGCCATGTGAAAAAACTTGAGTGAGGAAATGATTTCAATGCTGAAGAGTAGAGACGAGACCATAAGAGTAGAGAAGAATCTTCATGCAACAACTCCCACAGTGGGGATAGTACACAAGGACTCAGACGAAGGAATTATGCAGTTATAGGAAGCCAGTCGGTGAGGGAAATTGAAACTTCGTGAACTCAAAGAAGATCAGGTATGGTTGAGGAAGAAAATCATGTTAATGGATGTCGAAATCAACAAACTGGAAACAAAAATAGCACAAGCCTATTGCCTCGAGGAACTAAGAATGATAGGACAAGGTATGGGCAGCCATACTATGGCATTAGGATATTTCCGCCAAATTTTTTTAGCTCTGCTACCATGGCTATGACTGCACCTTACCAGGCAACGTAACCAGGGGAGCTCACTACATAAGGAAGAATGCAAGGTGCTGACTGTCACGAGGATAATTAAGGAGTGGCTACGAACTAGGCTGGAAAGTGAATTGAAGCCTCGTGTAGGTGGTGCAACCACTTGACTATCCGTAGGGAGCACAGTTTCAACGCTCCAAGCAGTTGAAAGAGAGCGCAAGGCTATAAAAGAGTTTGTATGGGAGTTGTGTGATAAGGAGATTGTGTGCAGGATCAATATGTCATAGGGGTGGTGCCCACGAATAGTGGGCTGCGTTTCCATGCGGGTAGGCTGGGAGGTGATTGTTGGTGTCACTGCTCATGATAAGAAGTTCAATGTAAGGCAAAAAGGAGAGGACGGTGGGCAATTAAGACACGATTTAAGAGCTAGATTTGGGACCATCTACTAACAGGAAGGCATTAATGGCTCAGAAGTGGGGGGAATGGTCGAATTCAAATTCAAATGGTACTATAAAATCCCTAGGGCTAGCCTCGAGGCAACACTTGGTTGTGTGAGAATTGAGTAGTTATAGAGTAGTGAACGCTGCATACTCTTACCACCTTTGACCATAGACATGATGATTGCTACTAGAACAAGAATTTGATTCATCAAAGACACCACGAAGCCCCATATGACCCATGAGGAGCCTGGAGAGGTGGCAGTTATGCCAAAAGTTCCAAAATCATCATGAACGTCATGGCTATAGAAAGATAAAAAAAATATGGAGCCAGTTTGTGTATCCCCAACAAACTTACAGTTTGGAAAATTTTCAATGGTAGAGAAGGGAAAAGTCATCACCATTGAAACATATGAGGAGGAAGACTTGCAAGCTATGATTGCTCAAATTGAGGCGCAAGATGATTAGGCGGAGGATGTCTCACAAATGCCTTTCGTGACAAAGTTACCTCCGTACACCCCCCCGTGGAAGGGGAAAGCCAAGATATCGAAGGACCTAGAGGCCATGAAGAGTGCGCCCCAGACCCTGCTACTCGCCGATGGTATAATTTTTGGAGGCCCGCCGTTGGGAAAAATACCTACCATGAAGTTTGAGGATTGGGACCTCACAGATAATGAGAAGTTCCCACAGCTGGCTACGGAGAAGTTAATGAAGCAAAAATGGTTGCGCGGTGTGGAGAAGGCTAGGTTACTCCATCTGTGATGGATACCCCACTACCACCACGCGCCCATCACCATTTTTGACATCAGGTAGCTGTTGTGCCTGGTGCATGATGGGTATCATGGGCTAGAGGAGCCTATTCCCATCATGATTAACCTAATTCACCAAATTTCTCGACTGCAATTCAAAGGACACAACCCCACGACCATAGCAGGGAAGAGTAGTGACTTGGCCCTCGTAGAAGCCATGAAGGCCAAGTATAAACTAGAGAAGAAAAAATGAGGGTACGTAATAGCAAGAATTAAGGATAGAGGGGTGTGCATATCCACCTAGCTACTGGCTGGAAAGCTAATGTGGAAATGTCATGCCGACGAAGTATTAGCATCTGTTACTGCTTTGGCAGAGCAGTGTACAAAGGGGGTCCAGTTCAACTGGGCACAGTTCCCTTGCGATGAGTTTTTGATGAACTGCAGGGAGGCCTAGGAGCATGGTAAGACATTCCACTATGCATGGTTGCTCTTATCCATCCTCTTGGTTGTAGGGGAGCTGACAAAGGATAGCCAGTTTCCCACTATTGGGGGTGATCTGTTTGAAGCCGTGAGGTACACCGCTATAAAAGACGTGAAGAGGATTTGTGAGATGAAGGTGTTCTAGGTGTTCATGGAGGCAAGTATCCAAATGTGGATCAACCGACAGCCATGCCTGTCTCCTACGGTTCATAACAGCTTGCAAAGCATGGCAGAGTTCAAGGTGGATATGCATAACCTGTATATATAGGCATGCAAGGATCCAACACAAAAATGGGTGAAGCTTCCATTCATCGTGATAGATGATGCGATCTTCACAGTAATGGAATCATGGCCTCTGGAGTGGCATGCCTTGGATGTGGATGAAATGGTGAAGGCCACAGCCTAGCAAAGAAATAAGGACACTAAGTTGTGCATCACGTAGCTGGCTAAAAAGAGGTGCCAAAAACAAGAAGCAACCACACAGCAGAAGGTGATTGATGCAGCAGCAACAACACAGATGGTAGAAACCACAACAATACCAACTAGAGAGCCCGAGGAGGGCTAGGAGAGGTCCACAGGGTAGCAGATTGAGGAAGTGGACAGGGTAGAAGAACACGCGGACCCCAGTTCTACATCGACCCAACTTAAGTAGCCGCACAGCTGGAGAAACCAGCTCCCAGGAAGAAAGTAAAGGTAGAAAAGATGTCTGTTGACCCGATCACGCTCACAGAAGGTCATCTGTTTGACATCAGTGAAACAATTCACGAGGTCACAAAGGATGTGCTCCAGGAACTGAGGATGGAGCAGAATACTCTGTTGGGGGCGTTTAGCGTGCGGTTACAAGGATTATAGGTGCAGCCCCCCCAAACAAGTAAAATGGCTTAGTATGTCATAGTAGAATAGATGTTGCGCACCCGTATGGATGACCCCTTCATATTACCTGAAGGCACGCTAACATTAGCAAGCGAGGGTGACCGGGATGCAATGAGCAGCATGAAAGGTGTCGGCCTGAACTTGGCAGCCCTGTCACATGAAATTCTATACCAGATGTAGGATGGGGTCATCGCAGAGCTCCACGCCTGGGAAGGCCACATGATCTAGGTCCTGAACAAGTAGAAAATCGACATGGATTAGCTCAGTTTCCAGTGTGATGAGTTGGTTGCGTAGGCTCGTGGATTGGAGCAGGTAGTAGGGGATGTAGGTAGGATCATCCCAGAGTTGGCTATGATGGTAGAACTATCAGTAGTAGAGAGGGTCCATAGGCTAGCGGTCGGAGTTCGTGAGGCTAGGGAGGAAACGATGAAGGTTCAGTTGGAGCTGAACCTGTAGATCGTCAAGCTGCGATTGAAGGCGTAGCCCTCCACGCCCCTAGAAGAGAGGAGCACGCCCACGCTCTCCAGATGGGGTTGGAGAAAATTGGCTAGGTGACACAGGATTGTACCGGGATGATGGAGCAAGCACTAACCATGCTTACACACCTATAGGAAGACCCGAATATACAACGCCTAGAGATAGAGGCATGTGAGTTGTAGTAGGAGTATGACAATGTCCGAGGCACTGCATAGATGGTTGTCCTTACTCAATGACTCGCTAGACTAAGTAGGAAAGGACACTGAAGGACCAATTAGATGTTGCGCACCAAAAAGAAGCCCTGCTTAAAGCATGCATCCAACCATGGATCGATGAAGCTTTCACAATTACAACTACCATTGAAGGGAAGCTAGCATAGATGCAGGAAATTTATGTGGTTGGACAGGAATGTGACCCTGCTCATGAAGGTTCAGAGCTACATGTGCAACAAGTACAAAAGACAGCCGAACAATGTGCTGTGGACACCCAAGCAGTGTGTGAGACCTACTGGATGGGCTTTGCAAAAAGATCGTTGCATCAACAGACTGACTCAGGATGAGTCATAATGATTGTGTTGGGGGCTTGTTGGGCAACGGATCCCCCCACAACATTTTTTAGGGGCTTAAAGCCTGAGTTTTGGTCAATGTAATGTAAATACTCCATGAAGTATGGGCACAAAGCGCAAAAGGCTAGGATGAGTCATAGGGTTGTCTGCCCTAAGAATTGTAAAATAATGTAAATATGTGTCGACCTACCCATGGTCCGCAGACCATGGGATTGTATAAATAGAGCAAGGCTCTAAGTGTAAAGAGAGTAGTTAGAAAGGAAGTGATAGATAGATTTAAAGGCAAGGTTAGAAGATAGAAGTGGATCTGAAGTGTATTTGGTCGTAGTAGTAGGAAGAGGCTTTGCAGCTAAGTATGTAGAGGCCTAGTAGAGTTCGCAGCTGAGTGCGCGGACCCCTGCAGCTGAGTGTGCAAGGTGGAGTCGGGTCTGTATTGGACTGAACTTGGAAATAATTATTAATAAAGATAAGTTTGATTCAACATATTGTGCATCTATTTGGTGGATTTGTATTTTGATGTTATGCATTAATTGTATCTATTTATATGCGCATTCTTGATAAATATTGGTATGAATTCTTATGTATGAAAACCTTCTAAGTATTAGCGAACATAACCTAATTAAGGAAGACTTGGGTAATTAACACTAGTCGCGCTGCGGCTAGAGCTACGCGAAGGACACAAGGGGCTCGCTGATGTGCATAGCCCAGTAAGCACAAAAGTGGAATTGTGTCCCTATCACCCCATATCAGACATCCCCAGGGTGTGGAAACCTAGCTCCAACACCCTCCCATACTACATCAGGTGAGACCTCAGTCCGCGCTCTACGGAATTTTGGTGAAAGGGCCATTAGTACCGAGATTTGCTTGGCTAAATCACTTTTGAACCTGGGTTAGGCCCAACGCAGCCAACAATTGATGTGACAGTCGATTTGTGGGATGCGGGATTGCAAGATCCTCTTATACTTAGACATTTTTTTGGTTTTCTGAGCTTTCCAAATGAAATCTTCAACAAGCCCTAACTTCTAATCCATAAGTCCATTCTTGGACTTCTATATACCGTTGGAAATCTCTTTCCAAGCATTGGGCAATGCAATGGGTCCAATTTACCTCTAATATCTTCTATGGCATGGGAAAGTGGCTCCAAACTTCAGTTCTCCTGGGAAATCTTGACCAATTGAAACCCACAATGCAATGAGTGACAACATAGTCAAAGGATTTCACTCGGCAATGCCAAACTTGTTCAACAGATCTTCAATGTACTTCTTCTGAGAAAGTAATATAAATTTTTGATTTTGAGTTTATTCGTTACTAAGATAGTAGTGAACATAGCCCAAATATTTCATTTCAAAACCTTTATTCAATTCCTTCTTTATGGATGCAATGCAACTCTCATTGTTCCCTCTCATCAATAGATCATCTATGTACACCACAAGATATACAACTGTTTTTCCAAATTTCTTGAAAAACAAATTTGCATCATCAAGATCATAATGTTTGAACTTGATTTTTAGAAGATGCCCAGTTAAATTCTAATACCAGGCTTTCCATGCTTGCTTGAGGCCATACAAGGATTTTACAAGCATGCATACTTTATGTTACCAACCCTTCACAACAAATCATTCTGGTTGGGATATAAAACCATTCCCTTTCAGATCTCCATTCAGGAAAGCAATTTTTACAGCCATTTGATGGACTTTCTAACCGTTCTGTACTGCTAAGGAAAAGAGTGTCCATATGATAGCCCATTTTGATGTGGAGGAAAGGTATCCTCATAGTTGATCCCTTCCTTCTTTGCAAAACATTTTTCCAAAATCTTGGCTTTATGCTTTTCAGGTGAGCCATTTGCTTTATAATTGTTTTTGAAGACCCACTTGCAGCCAATTGGTTTAGTTCCCAATGGAGGATCAGTTAGCTTTTAGGTGCCATTATTTATCAAAGCATCATATTCTTTCTGCATCACTTCTTTCCATTCATCATGAGAAGCGACTCATTTGAAGGAAATATTGGTTCAAAATTTGTAGACAAATTCAGTTCACAATCATAAGAAACATCCATATCACCTGGTGAATTAGGATTCTCTACATCACCTCCATTATGTCTAGTTGAGCTTCTTGTTCATATCTTTCTAAAATCATCAGGAAGAATAATTTCAAGTGTCTTTGTCATCCATTTTGGAGGACATTTATGAGATGGACCAGGCTGCTTAGTTGACTAAGTTGGGGCTGAATCAAGATTTAGTCTCCCAATTTTGTTAATCAAATCACTCAAAGTGTCATCTAGACCAATGGCTGGAGCTTCATGTGGAGGATAGAGTGCTTTAGAAGAAGATTCCACATATTAAACTAGTATAGGAATCCCCCCTTCAAGATGTGGAATCTCATTATGACATTCTAGAAAATATTTTGCATATATGAATCTATCCAAGCGATCAAGCTACCACTCAACAACATTGTTAGCCTTGGAAGATTCTAGAAAGATCACATCTCTAGATATTATTAACTTCTTATTGACTTCATCATAGAGACGATATGCTTTGGAGGTATTTGAGTACCCCAAGAAGATACATTTTTGAATCCTTGCACATTGTTTGTTGTTGGGTGCGGGATCACCCAAGGGATGTTTTGAGGCTTAGAGACCATATTTTGGTTAATTTTGTAATTCCAATGTAAAGACTCTGCATTTTGTCGGCGCATAGCACGTAGTTTGTTAAAGAGTCATAGGGCTATCTACCCTTATTTTGATAATATAATGTTGGTTGTAGAATATCTACCCATGGTCCACGAACCATGGGATTGAATAAATAGAGTGAAGCTCTAAGTAGTTAAGCTAGCTAATAACGATATGGAAAAGATATGATGTATTTGAGATAGTTCTGAAGTGTAAAGTATAGTTTTGGGTGGTAGTGTAGGAAGAGGCTTTAAAACTAAGTGCACAAAGGCCTAGTAGTCCGCAGTTGAGTGCACAGAACCCTGCAGCTAAGTGTGTAAGGCAAGCCGAGTCTGTAAATAGTGGAAGTATTAATAAAGATAAGTTTCTATCAATTCTGCGTCTTTATTTCCTGTTTTATGCATTTGTTATATTGGGTATGAATTTCACTTTTAATGCATATATGATGCACGAATGTGTATAATTGTATTGGCTAAGTGAACACAAGATAGAATATCAGTTTACGCGAAGATAATAAATACTTGTTAATAAGGTAAGTAAGATACTTGGCATAGTTTAGGAGATATCATAGTTCGCTGCCTTAACAATGCGAAAGGACTTCAGCCCCTAGTTAGGGCTACGCGAAAGTCGATTATAACAAATTGTAAAGGTACTAAAGGGTAGAATAATGTGCGAAGTGACCTACACGAAGACAGGTTTAGTTGGACTAAACCGACATCACATCCATCTCAAGGGTGCGAAAACTTGGTTCCAACATCCCCCCATACTGCTTTGAGTGAGACTTCAGTCCGCGCTCTGCAGGTTGATGCCGAAAGGGCTAGTAGTGTAGGGATTTGTTTGGCTAAATAACTATGAACCTATGTCAGACCCCCATAATCCAATAAATGGTTTCGTTGCTAGGGCTAGAATCTGCATGAGAGATGTGTGATGTCGTACCATTGGAATCCAATTAAGAAATAAATTGAAGGCTGGTTGGATAGAAGAATTCATGAGTTCGTAGTGCAGGAGAAAAAAAACCCACGACTATCAAAATAAGAGTGGCTACACAGCGACCTATATACAGAGATCCACAAAATATTTTTTGTATCCTTCCCTACTAAGAAATATGAGTGGATCGCAAAGCTAGCAGATAGCCAAGGAAGATGGAAACTTAATGGTCCTATTTTGTGGACCCCAGAGCTAGTACATAGATTGGAAGAATTGGAGGATAAGATCGTATGCACCATCGATCATTAGCTCGATTGTATTATAGGAGGATTCATTACTAAGTTCATAGTTGACACCTTAGTCATCTACAACAAGGCAAAGAGATGCTTTCTCAAAGGATCGCGAGGTAAGATGTAATGTCTTTGAATACTTGGATTAAAATGTTGTTGTGCAAAAAGCGAGTTATGCAGTTACCTTGATGTTTCAGGCTACACAAAATAGAAATGTTTATATAAATGAAGGAAATAAGGGTCTACAAAATATGCCCTTGAGTTCACCTCTGTGAGGAGACGAGGAAGAGCTCACAAAGGTCTCCCCACAAAGTGATATTCATCTGATAAGACAAAGAATTTGTGAATTCCACCTCCACCCACACCGCCACTGACTTCACCACCATCACCTCCATCTTCACCCATACCACCTCCACCACCACTACGACTCAATATGGCAAGCACAGTGAAGTTTCCTGTGTTCAAATGTTTGGGAAATGAAGATCCAGACCAATTCTAGTTCGTTGTAAGGGATGTATGGGAAGCGCAAGGTGTTACTATTGAAATATAGCAACAAGAATATTCCAATTTAATTTGTCCTTGAATTAACTTGTGAATTATAATCAAATTTAGTCTTACCAGCTACTTGGAAATAATTAATTAATTCATTTTGAATTAATTAGTTGGAGAAATTCAAGTTAGAAGTATTTCTGAAGTCATGCAACAATTATCTCTTAAATTAAGGAGATAACATTGAGTTATATTTGAGTTGTAATTAGTTAAATCAGTTTACTGAGTTAAGTCCAGTTAAATTAGTTCCAAATTGTTTGAGGAAGTAATAGAGAGTTAACAGTCAGTTGATGCATGCATGCACTCAACTAGTGTACTCCAGTTAATTGAAGATTCCCTCATCAGAAACTCATGCATGTCTATTCTGAGAAATACCTAGTTGAGATTAAAGACAAGGACAGTGTATTATTAGCTGCATGTATTTTCTTATAAAGAAAAATCATGCACGCAGTCAAGGCATATTTCCTTGAGGATTGTGCAGTTCTGATAGTGTGTGAGAGTAGTGCTCCACTTGGTTGGAGGAGATCATCCACTTGGTAACAGGAGAATCATCCCAGAGGAACGATGCAAGGAAATAGGATCTTAGAGGGCAGAGAGGAGGGCTTGAGAGAAGCCAAGATTGCCTGTGATCATCTGTGAGGATTGTACTTAGAGCTGGCTAGCTGTGAGAGCTAAGGATTTGTATAATTCCTATGTATTTCCACCTTGTATGATAATACAAATAGTGGGGCTTTTAGCTAAGGCTTTCACCAAAGTATTCTCATGTGTATTGTGCATTGATTTCTTCTTCTTCTGGTTATATTGTTCAACTCGATCTTTAAGCTTCTACAAATTGATAGTAGAAGTAGGTTATAGTATTCTGCTTTGATTTATATTGCATTATTGGGTTAACCTACAACATATTTTCTACATGGCATTAGAGCTAGATTTGTAGAGAATTTCTACATGGTGTCAGAGCTGTGAACAATATACTAAGAAGAGAATTTGAAGTTTGAAGTGTGGGGCTGTCAGTGCAAATCGAATTCATATCATACTTCAAGGTTGGCCAATGGTGTTCTATGGCTTGAGACTCGAGTATGCCTTGGAAGGTAGCTCTAATTAAATAGCATGGAAAGATATAATGGAGGTTGTATTAGAAGACAATGGCTTGAAGGAATTCATTGATCAAGAAATCTCAAAGCCGGCTTCAACTAATGCACAACATCTGGCTAAGTGGAAGAAGTGTGTGGTGAAGGTGAGATGGATCATCCTTGAGGGAGTTTGAGACCATATTGTCTCAAGTCTCCATGGGAAGGATACTCTATTTTCAATGCAGAAGACATTGAAGGACCTCTACCAGAATAGTAGCGATGAGAGGAAACTGGTGCTCAGGGATAAGCTTCGACGAATCAAGATGGAGAAGGGTGATACTATTTCCACATATCTGAACAAGCTCACCACCTGCAGAGATGATCTTGGTAGTGTGGGAATAGCTACTGCTGATGGTGATATGGTGAGCCTCACTCTCCTTAGCTTTCCAATGATTTGGAATAGCTACTAGGACTCTGTGAATGCAAGGGAGAAAATTTCGGATTGGGAATGACTGTGGTCAGATCTTATGTAGGAGGAGATCATGAGGAGCACACAACATGGTTCTTCATCCAAAAATGACAATGAAGAAAATTTGGCCTTAGCAAGTAAGGCAGGGAAAGGGAAGGGGAAGGCTTCCCATTCCAAATCAAATTCTTCTCATGGAGGGAAGAAGGGTGACATGTCTAAAGTGAGATGCTTTAATTGTCATGGGATGGGACATTATGCGACTAGTTGCCCATTGAAGAAGTCCAAGAAGGGATCCTCAGAAGGATCGGAAGGTGAGGCATTAGCCTCTCAGTTCGAAATGGACTTTACCCTCATCGCATGCATGGTGTCATTGATGATGGGTTGTGTTTGGTATCATGATAGTGGAGCCTCATTCCACATGACCGACGATAAAAGTTTATTTAGTGCCTTGGAGTAGAAAGACCTCAAGATGTGCGTAGAGATGGGTGACGACAGAAGGTATAGTGTTTTAGGAGTGCACATGATTTCTTTTAAGAGGGAGCATGGAGCTCCTATCACCTTGACAAATGTGAAGTATGTGCTTGGACTGAAGAAGAACTTGGTATCGGTCACGATGTTGGAGGACAAAGGCTACGATGTTGTCTTCAGTAAAGGAAAGGCATTCCTAAGACAGATATCCATGGGTCAAACGAAGAGGATATGGATTGAGGTGAAGAATCTCTATAAACTAGAGGTAGATGATCATGAGACATTGAGTATGAAAGCAGAATTGGTGCAAAGCCAAGATATTGGCGAGTTGTGGCACAGGTAGTTGGGCCATTTGCATCATGGGGCTTTGAAGATAATGCAATAGATATCTACAAGACTTCCCAAAGGTAAACTTGAGCAAGTTGACACATGCAAAGGTTGTACTTGGGAAAGTACACCAATTCTTCCTTTCATTATCAAGATAGTTAAGCAGATGTTATTTTAGAGCAAGTTCATACTGATGTGTATGGACCATTCTCGATGGCATCCACAGTAAAGCAAAGGTATTATGTGATTTTCATTGATGACTATTCTCATAAATGATAGATTTATTTCATGCAGAAGAAGGACCAAACTTTCACAAAGTTTTGTGAGTTCAAAGCTTTGGTCGAGAAAGAGTCAGGGAAGAAGATCAAGGCCTTGAGAAGTGACAATGTTGGAGAATATGTCTCTCAAGAGTTTAAGGAATTTTGTGTAGTGGAAGTAATTAAATGAGATTTGCTGACACCTCATAGCCCACAGTAGAATGGGGTGCATGAGAGGAAGAAAATAACTATTTTAGGGGCAACACGGGCAATGTTGCATGACCAAGGCCTACCACTTCACTTGTGGGCTGAGGCATGCAACACAACGGTCTATTTGCAGAATAGAAGCTCGCATCACATACTTGGGATGAAGATGTGGGTCACTTTAGGATCTTTGGCTCATCAACATATTTCCATGTGACAAAGGATGCATGGAAGAAGCTTGAGTTGACAGCAGAGTTGGGGATATTTGTGGGGTACACTAATACACCTCACAACTATCGGGTGTACTTGCCTACCATTCGGAGGATAGTGGTTTGCATAGACCTTAAGTTTGATGAGAAGAAGGCCATGTGAGCTTCGCTTGAGAGGGAGCTCCAACAGTCAGTTGATGCAAGCATGTACTAAACTAGTGTACTCCAATTAACTGAAGATTCCCTCGTCAGAAACTCATGCATGTATATTCTAAGAAAGACCCAGTTGAGATTAAAGAGAAGGACAATGTACTATCAGTTGCATGTGTTTTCTTATAAAGAAAACTCATGCATGCAGTCAAGGCATCATTCCTTGAGGATTGCGCAGTTTTGACAGTGTGTGAGAGCAGTGTTACACTTGGTTGGAGGAGATCATCCACTTGGTAACAAGAGAATCATCCCAGAGGAACAACGTAAGGAAATAGTAGCTTGGAGGGCAGAGAGGAGGGCTTGAGAGAAGCCAAGATTACCTATGAGCATCTGTGAGGATTGTACTGTGCTGGTTAGCTGTGAGAGCTAAGGCTTTGTATAATTCCTATGTATTTCCACCTTGTATGATAATATAGATAGTGGATCCCCAAAGTATTATCATGTGTATTGTGCATTAATTTATTCTTCTTCTAGTTATATTGTTCACCTCTATCTTTAAGCTTCTGCAAATTGATAGTAGAAGTAGGTTATATTATTCTGCTTTGATTTATATTGCATTATCGGGCTAACCTACAATAGATTTTCTACATGATATTAGAGCTAGATTTATCAGAGTTGGATTTGTAGAGAATTTATATAGTTACAAATGAACATATAAAGAAAGTGATGTTGGTTAGTGCCCTACAGGATCACGCGCTGATCTGGTATATTAAGTACTCCAAGAATAAGCGAAATGCAAGAGTTGTGGATATCCAAACAATGCTAAATAGAGAATTTAGTAGGCCTAAATCTGAAGTGAAGTCAATCATTGGATTTAAAGAGATCATGATGCTACCAGGCGAGACTCCTTGGGAACTATATCAAAGGGTGAAATGTATGATTCATGAAGAAAATACAAATATGAGAGATGGAAAACATCGTGAGTGGTTTGTAGCTTTGCTACTGCCCCATTTAAGGAGTGTGCTATCGCAATAGAAGATAACAACTCAGGCAGAGGCCTTAGAGATCGCTATGAGACTACATGAGACCTCAATGCAAGATCCTAATTTGGGAGTTTAGAAAATCCACGCACAACTGAATAATTTGTGCCTTGAGATGCAAAGTTTGAAATAGGATAGGACGGTTCAACCGGAAGTGTGCGAAGAAGTATGGTGTGTAAAATCCAAGAGCTAGGGTCATGACAAAGACCACTACCTAGTTTTTACAAATTACCTCGCATGAGGAGGACTTATGCCTTTAAGGCCAGAAGCTCAAGAAGGACCTAGCGCGGTGCCCGCTTTGTGGTGCGCAATCATCAAATAGCTAGAAAACATGCTATGGACAATTGTCACTTGTTAAAGAACTATACACAAAATTCGCAATAGTTGTTCTACAACTTTTGTAGATCGGTGGGATATGACGAGTGCACATGTAGAAGTTATGAATTTATGATGGATAGAATGCCCACCTATAGAGTTCAGGCTGAAATTCAACCCCTTGACCAGAGTGTAGGAATGGTGCGAACAGGATTTTAGGGGCACAGACGAGGCCGAGGTGGAGGAGGACCTGGTAGAGGTCGCGAACATTTAATTTTCTACAATTGCGGAGGGAGAGGATGTTATGCCCGTGATTGCACCAATCTAATGCGCCCATTGTGCAAGTATGGAACACTGTTCAATCATGAGACAGAAGATTGTCCTACGCTAATAGCTAGGAGTGTGACAAAGGGGCGCTACTGCCTTCCCCAACTCAGAACCTGTAGATGATGAGGTATGAGCCACATGAGGAAGACCCGAATGTAAACATTGTGCTCTGAAGTAGAATTGTGATAGGAGATGACAAAGGCAAACAACTAGAAGATAGTACTTGGGTTAGCAAAAATCTGGCAAAGGAAGAAGAGTTTTATTTGGAGCGTGCTCGGGAAACTTTCATGGAAGCTAAGAAGAGCTTCGTCGATGCCTCCACTTTAGGAAGCAAAGATAAACCAGATCCGGAAATGGACCCATCCATGCTGACAACTTTCCTTGAAACATGTATGAAGTTAATGCACGACAATAAGGCTATGAAAGGGTTACAGAAACTCATCAACAGATGCACTCGGGCCATGCCAGGAGAGCCGCGTGTAGTCCAGAAGATCAGAAAACATAAAATGAGAATGGGACGAGAAATAAGACTTACCGCATAGATCGGAGAATATGAGATGGATCAAGTCATTTTGGATTTGGGATTAAATGCAAATGTTCTATCGAAGTAGAAATGGGAGCGAATGGGAAGACCTGTGCTACAATGGTCTCTGATTTAGTTGAGAATGGTGAATCAACAGAAAATAATACCTATGGGGCGATTGCAGGGAATAACTGTGGATATTGAGGGAGTGAGTGCGCTGGCAGATTCCAAAGTAATAGAGATTTTTGATGAAATCAATGCCTACCTCGCACTCCTAGGAATTGACTGGGCCACTGATATGAATAGGGTAATTAATCTGAAGAAGTGAAAGATGATCTTTGAAAATAAGTCACCGTGTGTAATTGTACCCCTCGACCCTACTGAAGGATCGCACTATACGGAACCGGTTCGCAACTATAACAGTGATGATGATTTGGACTATATCTATAAGATAACGACACGAGACCAATAATGGGCGAATCCCATCGTGGATCGACGGATTACATGGGAGCGTGAAAGTTCCGACACTTTGGATTCCAACGAAGAAGTAGAATGATGGCAGAATCAGTTACACGAAGTAGCTATGCTGAACTGCAATATGATGATAAGGTCACTGCGCTGCGTGTCGATAGAAGTAAGAGATATGCATATTTATGATGGTCTAAATGAGGTAGATACATCCTTGGATGCCTTTGAAAGGGAGGTTCCAGAAAAGCAACACTTCCAAGCCTTGGACTGGGTACTGCGTGCTACGCTTATGAGATGGTGGGGTATGCACAAAGGAAGCTTTGATGATTGGCGCGAATCTAGCAGAATGATGCGAGTACAATTTAGGAAGCCTAAGGTGTGATTTACAGACAAGTATGATGGACAGGATGATCTGTGCACAAATCTGGCCAAGTGGATGTAGGCCTATGGAGAAAAGCCACAACCTTAGCAAGTGTACTTGTTCTGTCATACCTTATATGTTATACCAATGAATTGGTATATAGAAACAAAGCTTCGCCATGGGATAGGTGAATGAGATATCTTGTGCGAAGGTTTTTGATGACCTTCAGTTTTATGGATGGGTGGGACAATATAGATGAAGCGCTATAAGAGGTAAAAGTAGCCATCTTTAGGATACCATAGGAGCCGGTAAAATTATTCAGCCTGAATGGGCTACTCAGCTGAGTCACACACTTGAATGTTATAATGTAACTGCTGAAGAGGAGGATGAGGATCCCTAGAATATTAACATTCTAGAAACAAAATTCCACTGTGAGGTTCACGGAACACAGACTAAGAACCCTGATATAACCGCGGTGAAAACTAAGCAGGTAAACGTTGGTACGGAGGCAGAACCCAAATTCGCGAAGATTGGAGACTACTAGGATGATGCAATGGTGGATAAGGTTGTTGAATTACTCTGCGAATATCAGGACTTATTCCCAACCAAATTTACATATTTGAAAGGAATAATCGAAGATATAAGAGTGATGAAGATCACGTTAAAGCCCGAAATGAAGCTAGTTAAGCAGAGGCCTTATCACTTAAATTTTAAATACAAGGAGAAGGTCTGTGTAGAACTAGACAAAATGCTCGTAGCAAGCATCATTGAGCCTATGGAAGAGTCCAATTAGGTAAACCCAATGGTGGTACAAGAGAAGAAGCAGAAGGATGAGATAAGGATATCCATGGATCTCATAAAATTGAATGACACTTGTATGCATGATCCATTCCCAACTTTGTTCACGGATGAAGTGTTGGACAATGTAGGAGGTCAGGAAGCATATTCTTTCACCGATGGGTTCTCGGGGTACCACTAGATCAAAATTGCATTGAAGGATAGGAGCAAGACAACCTTCACGAATGAGTGGGGTTGCTTTCAATATACTATCATGTCGTTTGGGTTAAAGAATGCCCCTGCTATCCTTTCACGCGTGGTTGTTGTGGCATTCAAGGAATATATTCATAAGTTCTTAGAGGTCTATTTTGATCGCTGGACTATATTTGGGCTGGTTAGGTGCCAACGAGCGAGCTTGCGCTTAATGTTGGATACCTACTAAATATACCAAATCACGCTCAACCTCAAGAAGTGTCTGTTCCTCGTTCCTTTCGGGAACCTATTGGGGCATGTGGTTTGTAGACAAGGGCTGATGGTAGACCCCACAAAGATCACAGTGATTTGGAACTTGGAAGTGACGAGAAGTGTGAAACAGTTGCATGCCACTTTGGGACATATGGGATATTACAGAAAGTTTATCAAACGCTATGCCCAAATCACTGTGCTGATGGAAAATTTGTTGAAGAAGGATGTCACGTTCTGCTCGAATGATGACTCCAAGAAAAACTTGGATATATTGAAAGAAAAGATGGTTACTGCATTGATTCTAGACTTCCCGAACTAGAAGAAAGAGTTCCATGTACATGTCGATGCGTCATGTATAGCGCTAGGGGTAGTACTGACACAGGATGTTGGAGAAGGCTTGGATCACCCTATCGCCTTCGCAAGTTGCAGATTATCCAAAGCAGAGAAGAACTATTCCACCACTTAGCGCGAGGGATTAGCTATGGTATATGCGCTCTAGAAGTATCGAAACTACTTTCTAGGAGGCCACTTTAAGATGTATACAGATCACTCCATGCTAAAGTACCTGGTCAATAAACCTGTGTTTGGGGGTGCATCTACAGATGGCTTTTATTATTCCAAGAATATGATTTTGAGGTTGTTGTGAAACCTGGATGATTGAATGCGAGACCAGCTCACCTATTGTGCATTGAGACTGGGGAGGAACCTACTAATTTAGAGGAAGGATTACTCGATACACAACTCTTTGCTGTGCACATAGCGGATGGACATTTTGAAGATATAATTCACTTTCTAACAACTGGAACTGCACTGAAAAAATACTCTGTCAAGCAGAAGAAGGAATTAGTGGTGTGCGCAGAATATTTCTTTGTCATTGTTGGGCATCTATACAAGATGGGGAATGATGAAATACTGTGAAGGTATGTACCAGAATTTGAACGAAGCAGCATCCTTGTGGATGCTCATGGGGGTGTCGTAGGAGGACATTATGCAGGAAGAGCAACCACATAGAAGATTCTACGCATCGGGTTGTGGTGGCCAACCCTTCATCAAGATTCAAAATCATATTGCAAGGCATGTGATGTATGTTAGTGGATAGGAAGGCCATCATGGAGGGATGAAATGCCTTTGAATCCATAAATTATGTTGCAAACTTTCGAAAAGTGGGAAATAGATTTTGTAGGACCTATTAAACCTCAAGGAAAGACAAGCACGAGGTATATTATCATTGAAACAAAGTATATGATTCGTTGGGTAGAAGCATAGCCAATGAAGGATTGCATGGGCATGACCGCTGTGAAGTTTTTATTTGAACATGTACTGACGTGATTTGGATGTCCGAAGATCTTGATGAACAATTGCAGTACACACTTCCTAAACAAAACGATCAGTGCACTGACGGAAGAGTTTCAGGTGTATCACTAGAAGAGCACACTGTATCACCCTTAGGCTAATGGGATAGTAGAAGCATTCAAGAAAGTACTGGAAACCGCGCTGACTAAGGTATTCAATGTGCAATGAAGTGATTGGGACCTACACATACCTTCAGTTTTATGGGCTTATCGGACGAGCAAGAAACTAACTGGACAGACACCTTTTAGGCTTGTTTATGGAGTGGAAGCTGTAATGCCTATGGAATACATCATGCCTAGCCTATGCATAATAGTGCTCATAAGTATGACAGATCATGAAGCTCTGGAGGAGAGGCTCGCACAGCTAAAAGAGCTCGAAGAAGAATGATTTTTGGCTGGATTCCAGCAGCAGGTCCAAAAATAGTGCGAAAAGGCATGGCACAATGGACACATCAAACTATGCACGTTCAAGGTAAACAATTTGGTGTTGTTGTATGATAGTAAGTTTGATAAATTCCCAGGAAAGTTTAGAATGAATTGGCTAGGACCGTATGTTGTTAAGGAGATTACTAATGGTGGCGTGGTACAGTTGGTCAAGTTAAATGGAGAGCCCTTCCAAGGAAAAGTGAATGGAAGTCATTTGAAGCCATACACAAGTGGCCTTCAACCACCTGATGAGCCAACTAAAGCACAGTCTTAGTGCTCCAGGCGACTGAAAGGAGGCACAAGTCTATAAACTACTTTACTTTGGAACTCCGCATTGTGAGGACTACATGCAGTAATGAAGTGTCACAGGGTCCGCGACAATGCGGGGGTAGCTGTGCTGACATGCAGGTCAGCTAGAAAGTGATCATTAAAATCACTATTCACATTGTGATGCTTGGTTTGAGACCAAATTGAGCAGGTGACAAGCATTTAAGGCAAACTTTATGGGCTAGATTCTTGAAAATCTGTCACTAATCTGGCATTAATGCACCGAATGTGGGGGGAATGGTTGAATTCAAATTCAAAGGCACTATAAATTAGAAATGGTTTTCCATCAAATAACACTTGAAAATCTAAGAACTAAGTTGTTGCGCACTTAGATATTCATGAACCGAGATTTGTTAGATTTTTCTGAAGGTGAATTTGTTACTTGAGAAATTACCAGAGATGCTGAGAGAACTGTGGAATCACACTATGGAAGCACCCAAAGAATTCATGGATACCAGAGCAATGACCGTCGAGGAAGCTGTGTAGGAAATTACAAAAGTGGAAGCCCAAGAGAGTGACAGGATAGTCGGTGAGATTCCTAAATCACCGTGCACACTGAGACCTAAGAAGTATAAGTAGGCCATGATACTGGTGTGCATCTTTCCTAGAAATCTACTGACAGCCAAGCTCACAATGGAGGAAAAGGGAAAGGCCATTAATTTGGAGGCCGATGAGGAGGAAGAGTTTGAAGAAATTCTGGTTGAGGAGGAGGATGTAGAGATGGAAGTCGAAACCCAAGTTCCGGACCCTCTCACCAGGTTACCTGCATATGTTCCTCTATCGAAGGGTAAAGCCAAGGTGCCTAAGGATATAGATGAAAGAAAGAGCTCTCTATAAACTCTGTTACTCCTTAACGACATTATTTTTGAACAAGCGCACTTGGGATGGGTTCTCGTATTAAAATTTGAAGATTGGGACCTCGCGGACCATGAGAAGTTCCCGCATTTAGCGACTGTGCAGCTAATGTTCTAGATAAAGACGCACCAGCTAGAATAATAGATTTGGAGTTGCGAAAACGGCTCAGAGGTGTTGAGAAAGATTGGTCATTAAACTTGCTCTGGGTACCGCATCACCACCATGCCCGGATGACCATTTTCGTCATTAGGCAGCTACTCCGCTTGGTGCATGATGGGTGCTTGTGACAAGAGGAGCCCATCCCCATCACAAACCATCTGATTCATAAGATTTCGTGGCTACCTTGCGCAAGGGAGGATCCATCAAATATTTTGGCAAGAAGAAGCGATGATTTCGCCATCGCGAAGTCAATGAAGAAGAAATTTAAGTTGGAGAAAAAGAAGTGAGGGTATGCCATCTCCAACATCAACAACCCTGTAGTTAAGATCGCAAATCAGATATTGGCAGGGAAGGTGATGCAGAAGTGTTGCGCAGATGAGATGCCCATGCTAGTGGTTGCACTAGCAGCACAATGCACAGAAGGGGTCCAGTTCAACTAGGCAAACTATCTACAGAGTGAGTTCCTTGAGAACTACCGCGAGGCACATGAGAAGGATAAAACATTCCATTATGCATGACTCATGTTATCAATAGTACTGGTGGCATTGGAGTTTCCTCAAGATAGTCAGTTCCTATAGATTGCGCAGGACCTACCAGAGACAGTGAAGTATTCTTCATTGTGGGCAACCAAGGACACACAAAGGATAAGGGAGAGCAAGATATTTAGTGTGATCATGGAGATGGATATTAGAATGGGGATTAATCGCAAGCCGTGGTTAGCGCCCACAGTCTACAACAGTCTGTAGAGCTTCGCGAAGTTCAAATCAGACTTCCACCATGTCTTCATCATGGCGCAAAAGGACCCTATGAAGATGTGGCATGAGCTACCTTACTTAGCGACCAACGATGTAATTTTCGTGGTCCTTGAGTCTTGGTCGCCAGAGTGGCACTCTCCATTTGGCTCTGTTGTGGAGGTAAATCCCCTCTGCGGACAAAGGCGATCCCTACTAGCCCAAATGGGGTCTAGCAACAATCAAACAACGCTAACACGCAGGTTCCTAATTGCAAATCAAAGATCGATGATGAGGGCATACCTGGATTCCAATGCTAGTACTTGTATAAGAGTCGTCGCTCCCGTTCCTTTGCTCCAGTCGGTCACAATCCCCATGATCCTCGTGAACGGACACCTGCACATGCAAAGAACGACACAAATACAAGCATAAAATCCAATAGATGCAACTATATATCAGTCAGAAAGGATATAACTCAATCATCATTACAAAGACAATAAGAGTGGAACCATAATGATAGTCATCTATTATTGATAAACAAAGAAGAATACAACCATAGTTCTAACGTCAAATCCTCCTTTGGCTGGGTGATCAGCAGCACATGCCTTGCAAAGCTTGTTGGGAATGGGGAACAAGCCTCTCTCTCCTTGGTTACTTGGACAAGAATCTTCTCACTTTAGATTTAGCCTTATGGGAATGAAGAAGGCTTCTTGCAGAATGAACTTAGCAATTCTCTGACTTTGGGACTTAGAATTTGGAACTAGAACTTTGGAACTCCTAACTAGCTTGTCAAAGGCAAAACGACAAGCTTTCATAGATATAGGAGAAGGAGTTAGGATTTCCACAATATTCATGGGTTTGGCTTTATCACTAAGACGCTTCCATGAGAAGGTGGCAAACAAATTCCCTTCTATGGAGATTCGAAGCCAAACTGAACCAACTCAAGATGGAATCAGTTCATGAATGGATTAGGAAGAACCTTCGTAAGTTTGTTTGTTAAAAACTTTACCCAACTGGGCTGGCGCGAGTGCGACTCTGAGACAGAGCGCCAGCTGGCGCGCCCTCTTTGAAGGATTTCCCCTATTGGCGCAAGTGATACACAGTGAAACCGTGCCAATGGAAAAAGGGCTATTTTTATGGGTATTTTGCAGAAGATGTCTTCAGGGCATATGAAGTTCATACTCAGGGGAATACAATGCAAGTGTTTCGAGGTCATGTCACTTCTCACAGGTCCTGGAATGAGCCCTCCAAGGTGCAGGAGAAGGGGTAACAGGAATAGTGACAAATTGCTGTGTAACAGATGCCCCCTAAAGCATGAGGCTCGAGAGAGAGAGAGAGGGGTGAAATGCTTTATAAGAACATGGCCAATCGAAAACACTGCCGCTGGAGAACCTGCGTGGAGAAGTACAAATGATATCTCAAGTACATGATGTATGTGGTATGGGCGCAACCATCCATAGCAGAGTACATAAAAATCTAGATCCAAGGTATGGGCACAACCATCCAGTAAGGATCAACAAATAGACTCAGGCATGGTCGCATCCATCCAGTGAGTGAGTCATGTAATGATCATAATAATCCATAAAATCGCAACTTGGAGCTCAACAGACAAAATCCAGGGTCTTGCGCTCCATATCGACCCGAACAAAGTACAAATTCAAGCATGCGAATATGGGAGTCGAAGTCGAACATGCAAGAACATCATCTGATTACCAGTCAATGATGAAAATTGTTAATAGACGCGAGAGGTACCACCAATAATGACAATGGCCCTCAAGGTACTATAGGTACAATATACGACGTGCGAATCAATGAGCCGGCAGCGAACACCCATGGAATCATTTGATCGGAGGCCAATGATGAAAACGTCGCATCGAACACGAAGAACCTACCATTGAGGCATGCAGGCTCCAAGGCACCTGAAGGGAGTCTCTGGGTCAACTTCCTGGATAATGAGCTGAAGTCGACAGGAAGTGACCTTAATTAAAGGTGGGCCATAATTGTTGTGGAGCTAAATCCCCTGGGTCGCCAAATTGTTGTGGAGGTAAATCCCCTCTCCTCACAGAGGCGATCCCTACTAGCCCAAATGGGGTCTAGCAACAATCAAAAAATGCTAACGCGCAGGTTCCTAATTGCAAATCAAAGAACGATGATGAGGGCCTACCTGAAATCCAACGCTAGTACTTGTAGAAGAGTCGACACTCCTGTTCCTTCACTCCGACCGGTCACAATCCCCACGATCCTCGTGAACGGACACCTGCACATGCAAAGAATGACACAAATACAAGCATAAAATCCAATAGATGTAACTATATATCAATCAGAAAGGATATAACTCAATCATCATTACAAAGACAATAAGAGTGGAACCATAATGATAGTCGTCTATTATTATTGATAAACAAAGAAGAATACAACCATAGTTTTGACGTCAAATCCTCCTTTGACTGGGTGATCAACAGCACATGTCTTGCAAAGCTTGTTGGGAATGGGAACAAGCCTCTCTCTCCTTGGTTGTTTGGACAAGAATCTCCCTACTTTAGATTTAGCCTTATGGGAATGAAGAAGGCTTCTTGCAGCATGAGCTTAGCAATTCTCAAACTTTGGGACTTTGGAACTAGAACTTGGAGACTAACTTGTCAAAGGCAAAAGGACAAGCTTTTATAGATAGAGGAAAAGGAGTTAGGATTTCCACAATATTCATGGGGTTGGCTTTATCATTAAGAAGCTTCCATGAGAAGGTGGAAAACAACTTCCCTTTTATGGAGATTCGAAGCCAAACTGAACCAACTCAAGATGGAATCAGTTCATGAATGGGTTAGGAAGAACCTTCGTAAGTTTGTTTGTTAAAAAATTTACCCAACTGGGCTGGCGCGAGTTCGACTCTGAGACAAAGCGCCAGCTGGCACACCCTCTTTGGAGGATTTCCCCCATTGGCGCGAGTGATACACAGTGGAACTGCGCCAATGGAAAAAGGGCTATTTTTATGGGTATTTTGCAGAAGGTGTCTTTAGGTCATATGAAGTACATGCTCAAGGGGATACAATGCAAGTGTTTTCAGGTTATGTCACTTCTCACAGGTCTCGGAATAAGCCCTCCAAGATGCGGGAGAAGGGGTAACAGGGATGGTGACAAATTACTGTGTAACAGACTCCATGGTGGAAGCAGAGAAGTCGCCACATAGCAAAAGAAGGAAGAAACAAAATTGTTGATGGCGTAGCTCGCAAAAAAACAGAGGAAAGAAGAAGCAGTAGCTAAGGCCCAGGCACATACAACATTACGTAGTTGGCGGAGTAGCAGAATACAATAGAAGGAGAGTGTGAAGGACAGAAGTCACCTTCGCTCCAACCAAAGATTGACATAGAATGAGGTGGTGTGGAACCGCAGAAAATGTCCACCCAACTAAAGCGTCCGCACCCAAGAGACCAGGTTGGGCCGTGAAAGAAGATAAAGGCCTCAAGAACTTTGTTCGACCCAATCACACTCACTAAGGGGGATCTACATGATATCGGTGAAACGGTGAGGGATGTCACCGCGGAGGCCCTCCAACATTTTGAGGAGTAACACTAGATGGTATTGGGGGCTCTCTAGATGCAAATACAAGAGTTTTAGGTGCACACTCCATAGGCTGATATAGTGTCGACCAACCTCACAGTCAGCACTTCCGCGGCTGAGGAAATGTTACGCACGAGGATGACCAACACAATGGTGCTACCAAGTGGAGCACTCATTACAGAAAATGAGGCCGACAGGCCTATGGTTAACAATTTGAAAGGAATCAGGTTAAACATGGCTGCGTTCCCTCAAGAGATGCTTTATATTTTGCAGGATGGAGTCACTGCAGAACTACGCACTAGGGAGAGTCGTGTGCTATAGATAATGAGCGAGAAAAAGATCAACATTGAGCAGTTAAGCCTACATCACAACAAGGTAGTGGCACAAAATAGAGAGATAGTGCAGTTGATGGAGGAAGCCTACTAGATGGTCTCGCGTTAGCCATCCGAGCAGAGGAACCAGTGGAGGTGCGCGTTTGAAAGTTAGCAGCAGGGGTACGCGACGTCGGAGGAGAAATGGCCAGGGTTCAACTGGAGATGAATCTTAGATAGAAAAATTGTAGTTGAAGGTGCAACCTTCAACTCTACCGGAGGTTAAGGAACAATGCACCACCACAATCACAACATCAATGGCGGTGGTTAACAGTGTAGTGATAGACTGCACGAAGTTGTTCGAGTAGTCTTGCGAGGTCCTCACCACCTTGCAGGAGGACCCGAACATAGAGCGCCTAGAGACAGGGGCACGGGAGCTACAGAAGAGATATAATGAGGTAAAAGGGATTGTGAAAATGGTTGCCCTTACGTAGAGGCTTGCAAGGATACAGTAGGAAAAGGCACTCAAGGAGCAGGTGGATGTTGCTCAGCATAAAGACAGTTTTGAAAGTGCGCCAATAGACGTGGAGTGATGAGGAGTATACCATTACAACCTCCATTAAAGCAAAGCTCGTGAAGTTGTAAGAAACTCACGAAAGGATTCAAGGTAGCAGTTTGATGACAACGGTCATTGAACAATGCATAGAGGAAGTACAGTAGGCAGTCACTCAGTGCGCTACCAAACTTGTAGCGATCCAATTAGAATTGGGAGGTCTTGGCACAAAGATCTCCACACCTATGGAGTGACTCGAGGGTGAGTCATGATGTTTATGCTGGGGGCCTATTGGGCATGGGATCCCCCAAGGGAGGTTTTGAGGCTAGAGGCCAGATTTTGGTCAATTTTGTAATTCCAATGTAAAGATTCCACATTTTGTGGGCGCGAAGCATGTAGTTTGTTAAAGAGTAATAGGGTTGTCTTCCCTTAGTTTGAAAATATAATGTCGGTTGTAGAAGATCTACCCATGGTCCGGGGACCATGGGATTGTATAAATAGATCGAAGCTCTAAGTAGTTAAGCTAGCTGATAACGATATGGAAAGATATGATGTATGCGAGATAGTTCTCAAGTGTAAAGTCTAGTTTTTGGTCATAGCATAGGAAGAATTTCTGCATCTCAGTACGTGGACGCCTAGTAGTCCACAACTGAGTGCGTGAACCCATGTAGCTTAGTGTGCGAACCCCTGCAGCTAAGTGCGCACGATGAGTCGAGTCTGTAAACAGTGGAAGTATTAATAAAGAGAAGTTTCTATCAATTCTTCGTCTTTATTTCGTGTTTTATGCATCTGTTATATTGGGTATGAATTCCACTTTTAATGCTTATATGATTCGCGAATGTGTATAATTGTATTGGCTAAGTGAATGTAAGATATAATATCTGTTTAAGTGAAAATAATCAAGTCATGTTAATAAGATAATTAAGATACTTGGCGTAGTTTAGGATATATTCCAGTTCACTACCTTAGCAATGTGAAAGGACTTTAGCCATTGGTTAGAGATGTGCGAAAGTCAATTATAAAAAATCACTAAGATACTAAATCTTAGAAAAATGCACAAAGCGACCTGCACGGAGGCATGTTTAGTTGGACTAAATCGACATCACATCCATCTCAAGGGTGCAGAAACTTGGTTCGAGCATCCCCTCGTACTCTTTTTGGTGATATTTCAATCTGCACACTCCGCGGGTTGATCCCAAAAGAGTGAGTAGTGTAGGGATTTGTTTGGCTAAATAACTATGAACCTTCGTGAGTCCCCCATAATCCAACATTTGTTTTTTTGTTCATTGGGCATCAAGGCATAATAGGTGGAACCAAAAACCTTCACATGCCTCACCTAAGGAACATGGCCATACCACATTTGATAGGGAGTCTTGTTTTTTATAGCATTAGATGGGAACTTATTCTTTATATAAACAACACATAGAATTGCTTCTGCCCAAAATATGAGTTTAACATTGTTGAAAAACATCATGGAACATACCATATTTAAGATTGTCATGTTCATTCTTTGAGCTACTCCGTTTTGTTGGGGATTATAAGGCATGATTGTTTGATGTTTAATCCCATGTTGGTGAAGATAGTTTTCAAATTCATTTGAAGTGAATTCTTTTCCATTATTGGTGCGAATTGAGGCCAATATGAAATTGTGCATCATTTTCAATCCATGCATGAAAGTTCTTGAATGTTTCAAAAACATCACATTTGTTCTTCAATAAATAAACCCAACACATTATGGTGTAGTCATCAATAAAATTCATCATATATTTATTACCATTTGCACAAGGAACATTCATGAGTACACAAAAACTAGAATGAATGAGTTCAAGTTTTCTATGTGCTCTGGAATGCTAATCATGAAACTATTGTTTGTTGTGCTTTCATAGAATACAAGCATCACATTTCTTAAGTTTCCTAGGAATAATAGTCAAACCAATAACACCATTTTTCTTCAACTATGGAAATGTAACTTCATCATAGTGAGAAGTGTATGAAAATTTTTGTGCATGAGCATAGGTTCCTTTTAGCTTTAGAATTCTTTCTTCTTTTATCCCGGTTATGACAAGTGAGTGATGTGATTTTTTTTACCTCAACCTTTCCATCAAATATATGAATGGAGTGTCCTTGCTTATGATGTGGACCAAAGACAACAAGTTTCTCATTAGCTCTAGGAGGTATAGAAATATTAAAAGAAATATCTCTTGAAAGTCATGTAGAAAGTTGCTCCTCTATCAGCCAAATCTTTTTACCAACTCTTTTTACATGAAGCAAGTGAAGCATTGGACAAGCCTTCAATTACTCCAATATTTCACTTTTGTCACTTGTTTTACCTTTCCCTTCATTTCTTTGATGCTCAATTCAGTCCCAAGGAAGCTTACATGTGGAAGGATCATGTCCATATCTATTGCATCCCATGCAATGAATATCAAAATTTTCTCCTTCATCTCCCTTTGCCTCTAAAATCCCTCATTCCTTTTCTTCTTAAGCCACCTCTTCGTGTAGAAGAATCTTGTGCATAATTATTCTCATTTTGTTAAAGGCATACAACTTCTTGAGTAGAATGAGGAGTTGTCTTATTACTAAAAGCCTTTTCTCTCAACAAATTTCTTTTCAAGGGAGTCAAAGGTATTCTCCTTAAAGTTTCCACTTGGTTGCTATTCTTGTTTTCCAAAATGGAAAGCTTCTTATCTGATGTAGGTGCATTGTCTCCTTCTCCTTCAAAAACCCCTTTCCACAACTCATTGAAAATGAGGATGTATTTCTTTTCATGGAACATGAGGGTAATTCTCTTTGCAAGTGAAAATTACTCCCACTATGGATATGAGTGAATACATCATCAAAAAAAAGTTATGTGCTTCTGATTTCCAAAATAATTTCAACTCTACTTTTTTCCCTCTTACAAAAAATGATTTAAAAACTTCACTACTAACTTCACTCTGGCCTATAAAAAGTTCATATACCACAAGTTCATATACCACATGGAAATTTCATATATAAAGGAAAGCAACAAATTTCTTATATGCCATATATTGCTATTAAAAAGTTCAACGAATTCCATAGGCCCTCACATAACATTTCATATATATGAAATTTTATATGACCCTTTTTAATAAAAAACTCCATCGGTCATCATTAAAAAACTTGTATTCACCCTTAAAAAAAACTCCATCCTGTCTTCATCAAAGACATAAAAGGTTTCACATAACACACTTAAATATTTTTTTTTAATATGGTTTCCAATTACACCATACATCCACCATACTAATCCAGCTCATCCAACGCATTCAACCAACATGTGATATGAACATACCAGTCGTTACACTACACCATACCACAGTTACATTGAGTAGGATTGAATATAATTAACCCACTCTTGATCTCGAACACGGTCAGCCACTGCACCATGTTCCGCTGCACCAAAAATAATTCAATGCTCTGCAGTGCTTCATTCCTGCATAAAGGCACCCTTTCTGACGAAGCGCTTGGAATATTACCAGAGTTAAACGTAACTCTAGGAATATTACCACAGTTCAACGTAGGTCCGGGAATATACACAGTCGCGGTTGCAAATAAAATGTAAATACAAGATCACTTAATGCAGAGAATTGCACAGAGAGAGCTATGAGACTAGGGCGAATTATGTTGAAGGTGAGACAACTCTCATATGAAGCCTAGGTTAAGATTTGGAAACTAGCTCGATGTCAAGGAAGCCAAAGGCTTGCTGTAATGCGTCAGGGACTATGGGGTCAATTTATTCGACAACGGTGAGGTATATGCCAATGGTGGTGTCGACCAAGCTCTTTTGGGGAGGACCTGACCCGAATGACAAGGGGCTAACCACACACTGTATCCCACCGCACCATAGGTTAAGGGAAACAGACTTCAAAAAAATATAACGCACTGAGAGCAGAGATAGAGGATGTAAGCTAGAAATTTGGGACATAGGGGCAGTATGTAGCAGAGGAGGTCAGGCCAAGAGGTAACTCTATTAATTGAATTGTTTATTGTATTAGCCATATCATGCATTTATACATGAGTGGAGATATTCTTGGGGTTCTACTTCCAAGGTTTCTTAGTTTTCTCAAATACATAAATAACAAGCCTATCAAATCAAAATTGGAAATTGACTCCTGTAGTCAAAGAAAAGTCATTGAAAATAAATACTATAAAAACAATGGATGTAGACATGGAAGATGTACAATCATAAAAAAGGTACAAATACTATCAGAAGGTGAGGAAGAAATGAAAGTGAAGCTTACAAAAGAAACGTCTGGTCAACCAGGTTTTCAAATGAATCTGGGAAACCCTGAGCTTATTGGATCCTCCAATTCTAAATATTTAACAGTTCCCTCAAGTAATGGAAGTTATTTGGTGATTGATACAACACTAAAGAACTATCAAGTGATTGAAGAGAAAATTCATAAGATGAGAGGTGAAATGATGTCTCAGTTGGCCATGCAAGCATCTTCTTCCTTTTAGACCAGGTTTCTCTTAGCAATGAACATAAAAAGGAATTAATTGAAACTGTCTTTGTTGCATCCTATTGTCTAGTCACTCCCTTGAGGTGCGGAGTTCAAGAAAGTTGAGCTATCTCTCAACACTGCTGGGGTTCCTTTGCATGTTAAGATTAGTTTGCACATGAAACCCGACCAAATGATATACAATGATTTAAATAGAGCTTCATTAGTAGTCAACAAAGAAGAGAAAATATTAGAAAAAGCCTCAAACAAAATCAAACAAGAAAGGGCCAATTCTAGAGATCTATAATTGTAGAATGAAGGTTACATGGAATTGATTATCAAACTTGGTATTGACCCAAATGACAGAGAAGCCATCAAATCTCTCATACAATTAACATAATCTAAAATATAGTCAATGAGGCATAAGTTGAAAATGCTTGTGACTGAATATGTGCAAACTACTGAATTGGATTTCGTGGAAAAAGAAAAATAGACAAAATTAAGGAGATGTTATCTTCAAAAGGAAGGGTCCAAGACCTGGAGAAAAATATCAAAAATCATGTGTGCAGAATTGTAGATATGAAAAAGCTCCAGGATATAACCTTGTCTCACGAAGAATTGAGTGCTAAGGAGAAACAAATTAAGGTTTTCAAAGATAGAAAATGAACAAATTTATGAAAAGTACAAGTCAACTCAAGAAGAAATAAAAGAGCTGCAGAGAACACTGAAGGGCAATATTTCCTTGATTGAAGCTAGGAAGGTCATTTGGGATGGCATAATTCAATAGATGTGCTCTAGCTGGTAATTCTTTCAAGTTATTGTTGAAGAAAGGGATGTAACCAATAGTATCACTAAATATATGACTTCATGCAAGGAGATGTAAAAATAAGCACAAAGAGCTAGGAAATTCAATAAATTTCTGAACGAGAAATCCACAACATATTCAAAAACAATGCACATTGTTGACAGGATTGGTATTATTATGGAAATCTAACATAATCATGAAGAAGAATCATTGTCTCAATCAAACTGAGGATAAATTAGAAATGGTCAAAAATTTTGTTGCTGGTTTTGATTAGAGGTTTGATCAGAGACAGAGAGTTGGTTGCCAAGATGCTGGGGTATAGATGGGAGTTTGCTGCCTGCTGAAAACTATGAGCAAGAACAAATAACTACCAAGTGTATAGTGAACTCATATTTGGAGAAAACTGTAGTGCTGAAAGGAAAAACTGTGGTTAATTTCCTGCAAAGAGACTTTCAGCTTTTGTGGCTGATGAAGACCTTATTTGAAGCAACGCCTCATTATACCAGATTTTCAGAATTCCAAAGTTTCCTTCCCACTAATGATTCAACGTCCACACAAAATAAATTCCTTTGGAAAAGATGTGAAAGTTTACTCTAGCAAGCTACAACCAAAGTTGAGGAACCATGTGATGAACCCTAGGGGAAAAGTTCGATTTCCCATTCAAATATTTAAAAGATGAAGAAATTTTATTTTGTAATAATGTATAAGTTTTAGTTAAGAGATGTTTAGACAATTAGAGAATTGGATAGTGATGTATAACCTTGCTTGAATGTAATCTTTCTTTAAAAAGAGACAGAAGAACCAGTCGAAGAACCAATCTGAAGACGTTCATAAGATTTTGCCTCATAGACTTTTGCTAAGCATTTTCTTGGGAGTCATTTTGGAAGGTTAATGAAGTTTCAAGTGATTCTAAATGTTTGTTGGTTAGAGTTTGTGCTTTGTGTATTTGTAATTCAGTTATGGTGTATGTTCCTCTTTTGAAATTATTGTATTAAGCTGTTGGGCTATTTCTTTATTAAATAGATTTATGAATGTTGTGAGAATAACAAAGGACACTTGTAAATATTTATCTAAAGAAGCTTTAATGAAGTTCTCTACATTTTCATCATTGTCTGGTTTCTTTTCACATTTTTTGTTAAGATTTGATGCATAGGGTTATGTTTAGCCCTATACATTGAATCTTCATCATCTTGTATGATTCTTGTCATACAGCTACAACCTCATAAAAGATTGTAACCACAAATATACAAGCTATCTTGAAGTAGTTTATTTATTCTTCCCAGAGTTAAAGCCACATTACACCTCAAGGTTTTTCTCTAGGAAAAGATAGAAACTAAATGGATATATCTTTATTTGAAAGGTTGTCACTAGGGTTACAACACTATGGAAACTCAAAATGGAAGCTTTGTTGGTGGGAAAAAATAAATGGATCATTGTGTAGCTGGGTTTTCTATAAAAAAGGATGTTGTTATAAAATTGGCCCAAGTTGGATGAAAAGGAAAAGAGCATAATATAGTTGTGTCTCTTATATTTAGTAATAATGAATGTTTTAGGAGAAGCTACATTGAAGGCATTGTGGCACAAGTTGAGTTTTTTTTATCAACCCTACTTCCTTGGTGAAAAAATTGTTACTACACAGAGAGTTGTATAAACTGAAGATGAAAGATGGATACTTAGTGAAAAGGAATATGAATACCTTTAATGCTATGGTAAGTCAAATATTGTCTACTCATATCAAGATTTTAGATCAAGACAAGTTTATGAGTTTAATGTAAATGCTTTAAATTTTGATGAAATAGTATCCTCTTTATTATCAGAAGGAATGATATAGAAAAATATGGAAAGTTAGAACACAAATGCCTTGTTTGCAAGAGGACACTCCTAAAATAGAAATAAAAATAAGTAGTCAAGTGGGAGATTTAAATATAGAGGAATGAGATGTAAATATAGAGAGGAGGAGATGTGGAAAACATGACCATTAGAAAGGTTGTAGATGCAAAAAATGGAAGGGATTTGATGATACTTATTATACATAAGTGATAGACTACTCAACAAATTGAGGATATAACGATAAATATAGATATTTCATTTCATTAATATCAAATACTAAAATATGATTACAAACATAATGGAAATAATATGCAGCTTATGTATGAGAATGTTACAATGAGGTTCAATGCCATTTTTATTATTGAACAATAAGATAAAACACTAAAAAAATAAAACCCTAAACCCATGAGATGTAACACCAAGAGTTTATGGGTCATGGTTAGTTGGGTAGCTCTAGTTAGTAACTTTGTCATATTATGTCCATTTGACATGTATCATAACTCATAACTCATTGCAACTATCTCTTTGAGGACTACAACTGATTTCCATAGAAATAACTAGAGGCATTTTTCCAAAAAAAAAATAGTTTTAGGGCCTCAAAACTGCTATGGAAGTTCAATGGTGAGGGCCCAAATAGAATAAGTGTGGATGGTTGAATCAAGGGAATCCTTACATATGACTCCTCATAGGTAGTGGTTTTGGGATTATGAAAGAAATGATCATGTTAATGTTTTCCTATGAGATGACTAAATAGTAAGAATCATAGAATCACTATATCTCAAGTTGAAGCTCATGGGTGAGGATTAGAACACTCCATGTTGTTTTTCATATCCTAGTAATGGCTAAAAATTTGGTTCATGTAACCAACATGCCCAATGCAGGTGTAAAAACAATGTTTTAAACATATACCTATAAGATGGTTAAACGATAAATTATATTAACCAGGGGAGTTCATATTGGAACTATCTATAAGCATGCTAGCAAGAATTGTTAGTGATTGGTGTAATAGTTGCATTGTTTGTGAGAGTGGAGCCAAAGAAGTAAAAGATCCTACAATCTATAGAGAAAAGACTATGTTGTGACATCACATATTGAGACATAGTGGATCCAAGGGCCTTCAATTAGTATATGGTAATGGTATGGTAGAAGGTATGCTAATTACTATTTGTATTTTTATATGGTAATGGTATGGTAGAAGGTATGCTAATTACTATTTGGATTTTTATTTTTATATTGAAATTAGACTCAAGTAAGAGTATCATTTGGTGCTATATGTCTAAAGGGAGAATTATAGTTGCTACAAAATGATGTATTTGGACCAATATTAGTTCTATAATTGGGTAAATATGTGTAATATCACTCATTTATATATAATTTCTTGAGGCTTATATGAATTTATTTCCTCACAAGGAAATTTGAAGTCCTTGAAAAATTCAAAGGGTTTAAGGCTCTTGTGAAAAGTCATAAGTAGAAGAAAATTAAGGTGCTAAGGACATTTTTGGGAAATGAATATAAGAGATTCCAAAAGAAGTGTAGTATAAAAAAACATAAGACTACTCGATATACTTAAGAAAAAAATGATCATGCTTGTTGGTGCCACATTAGAAAATGATTTTTTTGGTAAGGCATTTGGCATTACATGTTACTTAGTAAATAGATCACCCTCATGAGCTTAAATGAAAAGGCTCCACATGAGGCATGGACTAGTAAGAATTTTTCTGTTAAAAATTGCATTGATCCTTATGTTCATGTTCTAAAGAAGAATATGAGTAAGGTAGGTAAGAAAGCTGAAAATTATGTTTATTAGATATAAAGATGGTCTAAAATGTTATAAGTTTTGGAACATAAAAATTAAGAAGGTTGTGTGTGGTCTAGTTGTGGTATTTAGAGATGTCAAATATGTTGTCAAAGAGGAATTCCTACCAAGGGAGGAGAAGATAGATATTGAATCGAAAATTGATGAATAAAAATATACAAAATGATATTAATAAGAAGAAAAAAAGAACCACATACTCCACATACTCCAGTTTAGGAATAAAGAAGTATAAAGGTATACTCCACCTAATTTTCATTGCAATTTTTCTTTGTTTGTTAGTGATGATGATCCTAGAATTGTTAGGGAGGTAATGGATTCAAATGAAGGAAAGCATTGGAAAAATGCTATTGTTGAAGAAGTGGTAGCCTTGGATAAGAATGAGGCTAGGGATATGGTGAAGTTTCCTTTTGGAAGAAAATGAGTGTTTAAGAAGAATTTGAATGCAACAAGAAGTATGGAGAAATAAAAATCTTAATTAGTAGTAATTAGTAGTGAAGACATTCATGATATCTTTTTCCATTCTAAGTTAAATTCTATTAGGTTTCTTTTATTTATTTATTTTTCTTTTGATTTTGAAGTATACACATGGATGTGAAGTTAACATTTGGATATGGGGATTTGAAATAAATAATATACATGAAGAACTAAAATATTTTGCAATGAAGGGAAACAAAGAGCTATGGGTTAAAGCAATCACCAATGATGTGATATAAAAAATTTGATACTTATATATTGGTACTTGGATCCACAAGGAGCAAAGTGATCATTCTGCTTATTTCAAATTAGTTGGTGATAACCATATTTATTTTGTGATGTAAGTGGATGATATAATGGTGAGTAGTCTAAATTTGGCAGGAAGTATTATAGTGATATAAATTTCATTTTGGGACAACAAGAAAATATGGCTAAATAAGATGACCTATGATGAGACAATATTGAAGAGGCTTAATATGCATAATATGCTATGACCTTTGTAATTTTGATTGAAGTATGCAATGTTTTTTACTAGAACTCACATTAAGAATGAGAGTATTGAGCAAGTATATGCTAAAATTTGGAAAGAAACATTTTACAACATTGAAGAGACTTCTTAGTTGTTTGCATGAGAGTAATAGCTATGGATTATGCTACAACTAAGATAAGCATTATTAGAGTGTTGCATATATATGACATTTTTGATGGAAAATTAGCTTGGAGGATAGGAGAAGATCTATAAGTGGTCATGTGTTTAACCTATTTGGAGGAGAAATAAGCTCCATGACCAAGACGAATTATGTAGTGGCACTATAAACCACATAATCTAAATACATGGCAAATGCTCTTTCAAGCGAAGAAATATTGAAGAAATATGGCTAAATTGGGTTGTTTGCTACAATGAGAGAGCAACATTTGCATACCACATATTAATGCTCAATATCAATTTGTGAGGAATACCATTGAAGACAAGAAGGACGTGCTTGTGAAGATGGACACTTTTAAAAATGTTGTAGATTTATTAACAAAATATGTGATTGTTGATAATTTATCTTACTATAGAGAAATAATGTACATTACCACCCTACATTGTTGATCATGTAATCTTGTGACCCTTGTATTTAAAAAAAAAAACAACAAGGGGGATAATATTAGGTATACATGTTAAGCTAATTCTTTTGGAGTCTTGTGTTAATGTGTATGTGCCATTGCATATTTTCTCTTTTTCTTAAGAATAAATTTGCAACAACTAATTGTACATGGTTAAAAAAACATACAAATAGTATGGAGGCACATGGACTGGCTAAAAACAATGCTTAGATATATTAGAGTAGCACAAAGAAGAGATGGATCCCAAGAAAAAACTAGATCAAAAATGGGAAAAGCCACATTTGGAACCTTAGTCCACACAATTAATTAGTATTGAGTGGAATGGATTGCTTAGTAGGTAATATTATGTGGCTTCTTCTTCCATGATTTGAGAAAGAAACATGCAACTTAAGACTTGGTTAATGTAGTTTAGATGTAGCAAAAAAAATAATGAATATAATGTAGCCATAAAAGTAAAGTAAACCTACCATGTAATCCAAATAAAAAATATAATAAAAAGAGATAATTGTAATAAAACCTTATAATATTCATGAAAAAAAGTATAAATACTTATTAATATAAATGTATTGGATTATATTATTATAGGCAATTCATTCAATAAAAATATTTAATAATATAACCTTACTTTAAAAATTATAAACTATTATAATGCTTATGAAAATGTGTTTAATTTCTTTAGTGAACATTATTTGTATTTTCTATCCCAATAGTCATATTCCCATGAAATAACCATTTTATGAAAATTTGATTTCTCTAACAAAAAACTATATATATATATATATATATATATATTATATATATATATATATATAATAAATAATAATATTAATAAAAAAATATTTAAAGAGAGTAAATGGATATAACTTGGTGCAAAAGCTTTTAACCTAAGCCATATGTAACCTACTTGAGCACAGTCACCCTCACAAAAATTATATTTACTCTCCTTTTAACTTTATCAAAAGGGATTTTATTTGGGCAATTCCATTAAGTATATGCAAAACCAGGAGCAAACCAATGAGTACAAAAGGAGACAAAAAGAAAGCCACATAGAGGGAACAAAATAACCTAGAAGATATCCAGGAGGATAGTAGAAACCATAGTCCATTAGCCATGAGGATGCTTGTGAACCACGAGACCAAAAGTGCACAACAATTATGAAAACTGCTAGAATATAACTACTATATAACTACTACAAAGCGATACCTCTAATCCTAGAGAGATAGAGGATCCCCAGCTGGAGTGCCATAGGTGTTTCACTAGTCACACTCTCTAAATCAGACACAAACCCACACAAAGGATTTCTCCACCTTTTGTAGATGCATATCATTCTCCTCCACCCTTTGTAGATGTACATCATTCTCCACCCTTTATAGTGAGGTATATCTAAATAGTAACTAAAGCTCTCTAGAAGTCCTTTCAAATCCTCTTGACATGCAAATATCCTATAGTGGTCCACTTGTTTGTCCAAGACTTCTCTTAGAGTGCCACATAATGTAGAAAATGCAATTTTCTCTTGTAAAATTTGGGAGAACCCTTTTGAATTGGGAATTACCCACTTAAGATTATGAAAAGTAAGCATTGTCTCCAAATTCCCCAGATTCAAGTTGGTGAATCTCCTCAAGTTGCAGGGATTGTGCCAAACAAAGGTTAGAGGGAGTTCCACTCTAACAAACACCTTGGTGTGAGAGATAGATCTATTACTATAGCCTCCCCTACAACATGACATTCTCTATGGAGGTGGCATAGTTTGAAGAAGTGCAAGAAAGAAAAGTAAAATGACCCCAATATTACTGTGAAACTAGAGTAACAAGAGTAGGTGTGACTTATTTCTACTAGGGGCTATATCAATAGAAAAACCCTCAATGCATGGAACTAGATAAAACCCACACCTTTCTAAGACTCTTTTAACCACAAATTCAAAGGGAGTTAAAAATTACACCACATGGAGAAAGAAGCACACTGGCAACTTCTGTGACCCTTTGTGGTGGAAGGATACTTTAAACATGAGAGGGAAGGGAGAAGAGATAGTGTGAGGGACCATGAGGAGGGGAAACTATAAACAACAATTATGCCAAGGTCAATTACTTTGCATCCTATATTATACCCTAGAAAGCATAATAATCCTCTTTGTAACTTTGAAGAAGTAGAGAAATAAACACCATTAAAACTAGATAGAAAAATTACTGCACACTTAGATCAAAGAGACACCTCTAAAATCGAGGCAATTAAGTGCATGGAAGCACAATCACTAGTTTGAAAACCTATCTTGGGGTTGCATTGTGCAAGAATAAAATAAAAAACTCTGACTTAGAAACCTTTGCTAATAAAATAACTCTCTATTCTCCAAAACCTTCTCTCCACCAAGTATGGAAGATTGGTTGTCTACCCACCTAAGAGGTTGTGCCAAGCATGACAAAACAAAAAGTGAAAACAAAAACCTTACAATGTTGCATACCTTACTACAAAATATCATACAATAGCCACCCTTTACTTAATCCATGCCATTTATAATTATCACACTAAGAAGAGAAATATTGCAGACCTTACTACAAAATATCACTTATAATATTACTTATAATAGCCAGCCCTACCTAATGCATGCCATTTATAATCGCACTAAGAAGAGAAATAAAATCACACTAAGAAAAGAATAATCCATGCCATTTATAATTATCACACTAAGAAAAGAAATATTGCAGACCTTACTACAAAATATCACAAAATATCACTTATAATAGCCACCCCTACCTAATGCATGCCATTTATAATCGCACTGAGAAGAAAAATAAAATCACACTAAGAAGAGAAATAACATGTTAGACCATTACTGTGCCATAGAAAAACCAAAATATTATAAGTGTATAATAGAGCACAGGCCTTAAGAAAAACATTATCTCTTCATTGAGAGGAACCATTAATGAATTGCAAGCATACTTCCTCCTATCCCATGGTTGATCTTGTTAAAGAAATTAAAGCAAATCTACGGAGTACTACGCAAACCAAACCATAACATGCCATTGCCATCATGCGTGGCTTACTTAAGAGGGACACATGGCTTTAACCGTCAGCATTCCCAATCTCTTTAGTTGATGCGGTGACCAACACCCCCATCGGGGAACAAACCACTTTATATAAGCCTTAATTCATCCCATAAATATCCAATCATATCATATCGTTGTAACTTTGAGCAACTTAACTGAGTCTCAACACTAGATTCATCGAATAAGCAACCATTCATTGTCCAATAAATGGACCATATTATGCAATTAAGCCTCGAACTACGGGGTCACCATTTTATGCAATTAGGCATCGAACTACTTAAACTAGGGTTCAAACCCTAGTATCCGTAGGTTATTTGGGCAGAGCCCATTTTACTCTGATAGTCATGCCGTTTTTTATCATATTTGTGTAATTGAGCCTTTTTTACTCCGATTTCTAAACCATTTTAATGTCCGTGCAACTGAATCGTTTCTAATAATTATACTATGGTTAACAATAATTTTTCTTTTTGGTTTAAATGAAAAATAAAGGAGATATCAAACAACTATAAATACACTAGGTCTATTTAATGTCTTTAAATCTCTCCTTTCCACCAGAAGAAAAACTGAGTGGTATCCATGCTTGTTGATAATAATGCTCTCGCTTGAGAGGAGTATTTGCAGTCAAGTGCAGACGGTTTAGAATTTTGTTCCACAGCATAACATCAGGCGTGTTTGCATACAATGGATTCTAAGCCTTCGTCTCCATCTAGAAGCAGCAATGACAGTGAAAGAGAAAGAGATGAAAGGAGCCAATACAATAGCAGCGAACATACGGCAAGTGATGACAGTGATGAAAAGAGGTAATCTGGTAGCAGCGAACGTACTGGAAGTGATGAAACGACCCCATGGAATAGCAGCCAACGTTCTGCAACTGAAAAAGTGATGAAAAGAGCCAATGCAATAGCAGCGAACGTACTGCAAGTGAAGAAAGTGATGAAAATAACTGCAAGTGAAAAAAGTGATGAGAAGAGCCAATGTAATAGCAGCGAACGTACTGAAAGTGATGAAAAGAGGCAACGGAATAGCAGCCAATGCACTGCAAGTGAAGAAAGTGATGAAGAGAGCCAATGGAATAGCAGCGAAAATACGATAAGTAAAGAAAGTGATGAAAAGAGCCAAAGCGATAGCAGCGAACGTACTGAAAGTGATGAAAAATGCCAATGGAATAGCAACGAAATTATCGCAATTAAAGAAAGTGATGAAAAGAGCCAAAGCAATAGCAGCGAACGTACTGAAAGTGATGAAAAGAGGCCATGCAAAAGAAGCAAACATACTGAAAGTGATGAAAAAAGGCCATGCAAAAGAAGCAAACATACTGAAAGTGATGAAAAGAACCAATGCAATAATGGTCATAGTGATGATAATAGTTATGGTTATAATGATGACAATGGTTATAATAATGATCATAGTTATAGTGATCAGGGCCATGGCGATCCTCGTCCTCCATCTGGTAGTGATGGTGATGGCACAACGTGTCATCAGTACAAACGCTCAATTAATGACAGTGGAAGCATAGACGACGGGGAGGCAAAGGAGTGCAATGGAAAAAAGGAAGTCCATCCGCAAGAAAATCAAGAAAACAAGAAGTTACTGAATCAAGAAATGAAGCAGAGCAGCATTGAGCAAGAAAGGCAAACTTCTTGTGAGGTAGACGACATCGATCATAGTTATAGTGATCAGGGCCATGGCGATCCTCGTCCTCCATCTGGTAGTGATGGTGATGGCACAACCTGTCATCAGTACAAACGCTCAATTAATGACAGTGGAAGCATAGACGACGGGGAGGCAAAGGAGTGCAATGGAAAAAAGGAAATCCATCCGCAAGAAAATCAAGAAAACAAGAAGTTACTGAATCAAGAAATGAAGCAGAGCAGCATTGAGCAAGAAAGGCAAACTTCCTGTGAGGTAGACGACATCCCTGAGCAAACGAAGCAAGAGACAGATGAGCAAGAGAAACGAGACACCAGTCCGCAGCAAAGGTGAGACCCTCACGAACAGTGCGCAAGAGAAACAAAACCCTAAGCAAAACCCTAATTATTGTTTTGAAGTATAAATAATCTCTGGCCAGACATTACATGAGTCACTATATTGTTATTATTATCTTCTTATTAAATACAAGCAGTGTTTCTTTTTCGTTGCCCGATCTCAAATGCAACCAGTGTGTAACTATATTGTTATTATTATCTTCTTATTAAATACAAACAGTGTTTCTTTTTGGTTGCCCGATCTTAAATGCAAGCCGTGTTTCTTTTTGGTTGCCGGATCTCAAAACAAAATGATAGATTTCCCATATTTACAAACATTGTTCATGATTGTGAATATTAACCATTAAATGTTTCAAGATATCTCTTGTTAATTACTTCAATTTCTTGTAAACTTTTGAGGTTGATAATTATAAAGATATATTTTATTGCTTGGTACCCACATTTTCCGTTTTTCCTCTAATTGGTGGTTTCTCGGCATCTGGTATAGCTTTCCCATACAGCCCGGGGCTATATAATGGTTTAGAACTATATCATTTTCACTCTTTTCTTTTCACCGGTGGCCTCTCTGCCTCTGGTATAGCTTTTACATGTGGCCAGTGGTCACATAATTTGGATATAATAATGGGATAATAAATTTTTTGATGTAATCTTTTTCTAATTATTTGTTGCAATGTTACCTAATTAGATATAATAATAATAATAATTTTTTTTTATATAATTTCTTCCAATTTTTTTTGTGAATTAGAAATATTGATCACCTACCTTAATTTTAATTAATAATTTATATTGTTTATCTAATTTTATAGGTTGAAATCTGTTGTTAATTTATTAATGTAAATATAATATTTTGTATGGTTTAAATATGTTTTTATTATACAGTATTACTTATTTTTAAGTTATAATTTTGTATTTTGAATAAATATTTTAATATTATTTTTCAGTATTGTTTTGTATTTTAAATAAAATATTTTGAATTATTAATTATTTTAATATTATATTATTTAGTTACCTATATATTATTTAGTTAGCTATATAGTTATGCTGGATCTGTTTCTTCAACTTGTCATGAACCACACTGGTTGGTTCCAACTCATCCACAAATGTTTGTCTGCATGTGCATGTGATTTAGGCGGAAGCTACTCTCATATTTAAATTTTTAACATTTAAAAAATACACATATTATTAATCAGTAGAATTAAAATGTAAATGTTGAAGATATTAAATAGAAAAAAAATGTTTGAATAATTTAAGTTTTTGATATTTTTTACATAAAAATTAATTTAATATTATATATTATTGAAATTTTAGATTATTCAAATATAACATTTTAAAATTGTACAAGAATGAAAACCCTTGTCTACTCAATTATTGATTTGAATGATTTTATATTTTTTACCTTTCTAGTATAAAAACCCTAATTATATGTAAGGTATTACTAAAAGGATTCACCATTTATCTATAGGATCACTGAAAAATAATCTTTAAAAAACTAATAATTACAATTTTAACTAAGGAAATATAACAACCTGAAGAGGAACTAGTTAGAAAATTAAAAGTATAAAAAAATTGAATTCCATAAAGAAATGTTATGAGAATCTCTTCATCAATGAGATCTAATAGAGTTCCAAGGCAAGATAAATTCAAACTTTGTAACTTTATGTAGTGATTCTATTTGTTACACTGTAAAACTTATCTTCCTCTTATGGCTAAGAACTATTATAAATAAGAATGTTGTATAGCCCATTTTTAAATAATGAAGAATATCTTTCTTAGTTTCTTCAATTTTCTATCTTTGTAAGCATGTTTTTGGTTTAGTAGTACAATCCTTGGATATTTTATACATTTATATGGTATTAGATTTGTTATGACAAATTTCATCATAAGATGCAGATTTCTTATCATGAACTAATTTAGCCCAGTCAAAACTTGTGAAACCCATAAGCATAAAAGTACCAATGATGTATTAAATGCCAAAACTAGAAAACCTATTAATATACTTTAGAATATGTTTTTTTGCCCTGATGAGAACCTTGAGAGATTTGAGAGATAAGCCTTATTACAAAAGTAATGTCGGTTACAAGTGTGAATCAAATAGAGTAGACTCCCAACTAATTGGTAACACAACATAGGATCAACCCATCATGAGGTGCAACTAGTGGAAAGGATAACACCTCACTAAAAAGGAGTTAGTGTAGACAGACTTACAACTAACCATGCTAAGGCACTAAAGGAAATCAAGAGCATATTTTTGCAAATAGCAATCCATTTTGAATATTGATGAAGTTACAGTCCAATAAAGTAATGTAGAAGGCCATGGTTGATCATATCAATTTTTCCCATCATGCTTCCTTGATAAAAATCATAGATGAAGAAATCCCTATGAGGATTACATCATCTACATATAGAACTAAAGTATAAAAAGTAGAGCCTTATCTTTGTTATGCAACCAACTCACAAAACATAAGAAAAGATAGATCAATAACTTAAAAACTATCCTCTTTGAGAGAGAAACCTCCTTTACATTACATAAATGAACAATTCTTGGATGATACAAATGATAAAACCTCCTTGGTATATATAGGAGTCTAAGTGGTTACATTGTAATTAGAGCCTACATAACAACAATAATGTAAGGGCGCAATAATAACAATAATGGCCTTCTATGAGGCACACCAATAACAACATGGGTATACATGGGAACAACAATAACAATATGGGGCTACACTAACAAAATATAAGTGGGATACACTAGTATTATAGGGACCTAACATGCCTCTCTCCTTCAAAAACGTGTTGTCCTCAATGCTCGAGTAGTTCCACATGCTTTTGTATAAAATTCTCATCCTCCCATATGGAATCTTGAGTGGGTAAGTTCTACTTAACGAGATACTCTAAAATTAACCTATTCTGTAGTTGTGAGGTTCTTGTTTCCATGACTCCTTCATGCTCAAATATGTTTTTTCCTTCTTCATAAAGTTCTAGCAACACAGTTTGAACATAACCTTCTTTAAGCATGAAACGTGGAAAATTAGGTGTACTTTAGAAGATGCAAACAAATAAAAAATTGTGTGCCATAGTGCCAATCTTTTGCAGCACCTTGTAAGGAACGTAGTAATTGGGTGATAATTTATTATCCTTCTTAGCTTAATCAAGGGACATTTGTTTGTATTGTTGTAGCCATAAAAGTATCGAGTAGCCTACATCAAAACTTCTTTCACTACGATGCTAATCTACCTGTTGATTCATTCTATTCTATGCTAGAGTGAGGTTATCATTTAAGAGTTGGAGAACTTGTTGTTCATGCTCAATGTGATCTTCCACTCCTTGAACTTTAGAATTTTCTCTTAAAGATGATGTGATGGATGGTGGATGATATCCATAAAGTTCCATAAATGTGGTCATTTTTGCTGCAGTATGGAAGGAAGTGTTATAAGGAAGTGTTATACTGCCATTCAGCTAGAGGTAACCATTTGACCTATTGTGTTTGTTTATCATTTACAAAGTAAAAAATATATCCTTCCAAATATTTTTTCACTATCTATTTTTTCGTGTCAAATTGAGGATGATAAGATGAGCTATGCACTAATTGAGTATCAAGACATGAAAGTAATTTTGTCCAAAAAGTTCGAGTGAAAATGGAATTTCTCTCACTTACAATAATATTTGGGTTTCCATGTAGCTTTTGAATTGTTTCCATACATGCAATAGATACTATATTATCTTTAAAAAGATAAGCTAATGCACAAAAGTGTGTATATTTGGTAAGTCTATCAACTACCACCATGATAATACTCTTTCCTTCACACTTGGGTAAACCTGTGATAAAATCCATTGAGACATCCTCCCAATACTGAATTGGAATGGCTAAAGGTTGTAACAGATTCAAGGTCTTAATTTGTAGAAAATGTTATAGATTCATAAGCTCATGGAATGTACTAAAGCAAGAGATAAGAATCTACTTCTACTCTTTACAACGACAACACATAAAGATCAAGCAAAACAATAATCGAAAAGAGGAAGAACATCAATGGAACATAACACAATAAATATCCATGGAAAACCCTACTCAAAACCCCACTATATGCATTGCATCAAATCAGAAAATCAAGATGAGATTACAATGCTTGTTCTCACAAGAACAATCCCAGCACTTAGTAAAATCAATATCCAACTCACAAGAAAACTCTTGGCCAACACTTAGCCAATTCTATAGCTCTCCAAGTCCCTATTTCCTTATGCACTTCCTATGGCTAATTAGTCCATCTTAAAGGGAAACTAGTGCATCCAAAACTGCTCAATCCCTTCAAGGATTAGTTCCTGATTGCATGTAGTATTTGTATAACTCATAAAATTATACAACAAATAGTACAGTGTCCCTGGACTCTAGTCTCAAGTGGGTCTTTCTCAGAATCGACATGCATTAGTTTCTCATGAGGAAATATTCAAATAAATGGAGTAGCACTAGTTAATGCATTAGTGCACCAACTGACTCTTAACACACTATTAGTTCTTGAAACAGTTTGGAACTAATTTAACTAAACTTTACTTAGTAAACTGAGTTATCTAATTACAACTGATAATTAAATCATTGTGTACCCCTATAATATAGGGAGAAGTACATATACATGACTTCAAAAAGACTTCCAACTTGAAATCCCTAAGTTAACTATGTCAACTCACTCTAGTTAACTATTACAAGTTTCTATGAGAATAGAATTCGATTTTTATTCTCAGTTTAATTCAAGGACAAATTAAATTAGAATTTCTTGATTCTATTTTTATCATTTCTTGTTGCTATTTTCTACACTCCCTCTCAACAAAAAATGAATTCAACTCGATCCTAATCTTGAACCTTTTGAATGTTTTGCATGCAACATTTCTCTCTAGTGTTGTTGCTCGAGCAACTCCAGAAAAGTTAAAAAAAAAATCCAACCTAAATGAGATTGATGCCTTTGTCGACAAATTCTTTGAATGTTATTGCCTCTATTGACTAAAAAAATCTATGCTTCTATTGACTCTACCTTTCTGCATTGTTGTCAACCTTTCTCTACGCTTCTTCAGTATGTGACTACTCTAGCCTCTATCACTTTGATATCTCACTAGATTAATCCCACTGATTCCTCCCGCCACTATGTACTTTGGGCTCCCCTAGCAAGGTATGGTCCATGAGATAAAACCACTCAATCGACCCTGCCCAATTTCATCCCTCTTAAGACTATCACTTCCAATCGCCCCACCTCACACTTGTAGGTATGGTTGCATGTGATCCCTCTTCCCACCTCGATCAAAACTCCCCCCTACCAGAGGTCTCCACATGACCGGATGCCTCCACTCGTTCTCCTCTGAGCTTCTCCAATTGTGGCTGCTCCACAATTGTCTGAGACTGCTTCTTCTCTACTTGAGTAGATCTCTCCACTCGTTCTCCTCTCTGCTTCTCTAGTTGTGGCTGCTCCATTGTTAGGTTGTGTTATATTCTTTCCATGACTAGCCCACGTAGTTAATGGGGGGATTAAAAGGGGGGCGGAGCCCCCCCTCGTTGCACTGATTACGTAGCAGGGGGAGTCACAGAGGGTTTGAGGGGTGTAGGTAAGCCCGCTAGTTAGGTGGACCTGCCTATGGTTTTGTGCATGATTTTTGCACATGTTTTTGGACGCGATGGTTTTCAGTCCATGGTTTTAGACGCGATGGTTTTCGGTCCATGGTATTTGATGCTTCGGCATGTATAAATATGTATTATAACATTGAAAGGAACATAATGAAAAATTAAGCTTGTAGTCCCGGTATTGGGATCCAAGGGAAAAATCTCAGTGTATATGTGTTTTATGTGTTATTCTCTCACATTGTTTATTTTATGTGTTTAAGAATTCATATGCAGGTAATTTCTGTACAAGGTTAAGACCTACATTTAGTATCAGAGCTGTTTTGGCATCAAGGGGATGCCTTTGTTGCTAAGCCGTTTTGCTTGGACTTGTGGTAGACCTTGTTCAATGGGAGATCTATGAGATTGATTTTGGTGGTGAAAGAATATGGCGAGCAGTGGAAAGATAGAGATCGAGAAATTTAATGGTCAGAGTTTTGAGTTGTCGAAACTCAAGATGGAGGATCTGTTGGTGGATAAAGATCAGTGGATCGTGGTAGATCCGGGTACTAAACCAATGAGAGTGTCCGATGAAGAATGGAAGAAGTTGGATCGAAAGGCAAAGAGCACAATACGATTGTGTGTCTCAGATTCAGTATTGCTAAATGTATTAGGGGAAGCTCTGGTGAAGGCTTTGTGGGACAAGTTAGGGACTTTGTACCAATATAAGTCTTTGGTGAATAAACTGTTCCTACGGAAAAAGCTGTATAACCTAAGGATGAAAGATGGAGACTCATTGAGAGAGAATCTGAATGCATTTAATATTATGGTAAGTCAGTTAGCATCTGTTGATATTAAAATTTTAGATGAATATAAGTGCATCAGTTTGTTGTGTTCTCTACCAAATTCGTGTGATAGTCTAGTTATTGCAATAGGTAGCAATGCAACTATCTTGCAATTTGATGAAATAGTCTCATCCTTATTGATGGAGGAGATGAGACAAAAAAATATGGAGAGCCAGAATGGTGATTCCTTGTCTATACGAGGACGGTCCTAGAGAAGAAACAAAAATAAGTCATCAAGTAGGAGATATAAATCTAGAGGGAGATCTAAATATCTAGGAAAACCTTTAAAGTTGGTGTGTTGGAAATGCGGAAAGGAAGGGAACTACAAAAGGGAGTGTAAATCTAAAGCTCTTGATAAAGGAAAGGGATCTCATGATGCTCCTTCTGCAGAGGCAAAAACCACTTAGGATGAAGGTGGGGATGTGTACTTGGCTTCTTCAAGTACACATGTAGGTCATGAGGCATGGTTGATTGACTCATGTACATCCTTTCACTTCACTCCCCATAGAGAGTGGTTCTACGAGTATGAGAAAGACGATGATGGTGATGTCTTCTTAGGGGATGATATGAAGGCTATAATCATTGGTTGTGGAAAAGTAAAGTTGAAGTTGCAAGTTGGAAGGGTTAGAACACTTCCGAGTGTTCTGCATATTCCTGCATTGGCGAGAAATCTAATTTTTGTAAGCAAGTTGGATGATGTAGGTGTAAAAACAGTGTTCAAGAAGGATACCTGCAAGATGATTTGGGGAGAACTGGTATTGATGCAGAGAGTTCGGATTGGAACTCTTTACAAGCTGCAAGGTAGCACGGTTGTTCATGGGTACAATAGTTCTGTGGTTCCTAAAAGTGGAGCAGAAATTCTAGTGGTCCGTGGAGAGAAGACCATGTTGTGGCATCAAAAGCTTGGACATATTAGAGAGAATGGCCTTCAAATACTTCATGGTAAAGCTATGGTAGAAGATATGAGTAATAGCTCTCAGTATTTTGATTTTTGTGAAAATTGTGTATATGGGAAGCAGAATCGGGTGAGTTTCCCCTCTCATGGTAAGAGGGCGAAACATATATTAGAGCTTGTGCATTATGATGTGTTTGGACCTGTGAAGGTTCCATCACTCGGTAAGTCTATGTACTATGTATAATTTATAGATGACTTATGAAGGAATACATGGATATATTTCCTTAAGAAGAAATCTGAAGTCTTTGACATGTTTAAAGAACTCAAGGCTCTGATGGAAAACCAGATAGAGAAGAAGATAAAGGTGTTGAGGACAAATAATAGTGGAGAGTTTTTCAGTAAGGAATTTGAAGAATTTTGTAACAAGTGTGGTATAGCACGGTAGAAGAATACTCCATATACACGTGAGCAAAATGGAGTTGCAGAAGAATGAACAAGACGTTGATGGAAAGGGAAAGAAGCATGCTCAGTGGTGTTGGGTTAGGATAGGAATTCTGGGCAGAGGCAGTGGAGACAACATGTTACCTGCTCAATAGATGACCTTCATCAACATTGGAGGATAAGACTCCACAAGAGGTATGGACTCATAAGAAACCCTCTCTTTCACTTCTGAAGATATTTAGATGTGATGAATATGTACATGTTCCAAAGGAGAAATGAACCAAGTTGGATAGTAAATCTGAAAAGTGCATCTTTATTTGGTATAAGGATGGTTTAAAGGGTTATAAGCTTTGGAACCCAGTAACAAGGAAGGTTGTGTACAACCGAGATGTGGTGTTCAGAGAGGTAAAATATGTTATTAAACATGAAGTCCAACCAAAGGAACCTAAGAAGATAGAGTTTGAGCTAAAGGAGGAAGAATCAGACTCTACAGTAGAGGAGGAATTAGCAGATGAAGAGCCACAAACTTCAGGTGTGAGAATATCATTTCGAGAAAGAAGGTAGCTAGAAAGTTATAGTCCATCTAATTTCTATTCAAATTTTTCTTTATCTATTACTAATGATGATCACAGAACTATGAAGGAAGCAGTAGATTCAGAGGATGGAAAAATTTGGAAAGAGGCCATGGTTGATGAAATGGCATCTTTGCACAAAAATGAGGCTAGGGATCTGGTGGAGTTGCGAGCTGAAAGGAAACCCATTGGCAGCAAATGGGTGTTCAAGAAGAAGACAAATGCAGAAGGAAAGGTGGAGAAATACAAAGCTCGATTGCTAGAAAAAGGTTATTCCCAAGTGTCGGGAATTGATTTTGGTGATATTTTTCTCCTGTTGCCAAGGTAACTTCTATTAGATTACTTTTATTTATTGTTGTTGCTTTTGATTTTGAGGTAGAACAGATGGATGTGAAGACAACATTTCTTCATGGGAATCTGGAAGAGGAAATCTACATGAAGCAACCTAAAGGCTTTGTGGTGAAGGGTAAGAAAGAACTGATATGCAAGTTAAAGAAGTCTCTGTATGGGTTAAAAGTCACCAAGGATGTGGTATCAGAAATTTGATACATTTATACGGGGACTTGGCTTCACCAGAAGTAAAGAAGATCGTTGTGTATATTTTAAATTAGTTGGTGACCATGTTATTTATTTGGTCTTGTATGTGGATGATATGTTGCTAGTTGGAAATGACAAAGAAATTATCTAGGATTTGAATACCCAACTGTCCTCCAAATTTGACATGAAAGATCTTGGTGCTAAAAACTATATTTTGGGCATGGAAATTAAAAGAGATCAGGCAGAGAGGAAGTATGTTGAGACAATATTGTAGAGATTTAATATGCAGGATAGTAAACTGGTGAAACTTCCTATTACTGTAGGTGTAAAGTTATCTATTGAACAGTTTCCTAAGACACAAGAAGAGAAAGAGGACATGTCCCGTGTTCCACATGCAAGTGTAGTTGGTAGCTTGATGTATGCAATGGTCTATACTAGATCAGACATTACACATGCAGTGGGAGTATTGAGCAGGTTTATGTCAAAACCAGGAAATGATCATTGGACAATAGTGAAGTGGGTTTTCAGGTATTTGCATGGCGCTAGTGATTATGGTTTGTGCTACCAAGGAAGACCAAGATTAGACAAAGTGTTGGATATTCATGGCTTTGTTGATGCAGACTGGGCTGGAGATCTGGATCAAAGAAGATCTACAAGTGGGTATGTGGTTAACCTATTTGGAGGTGCAGTCAGTTGGATGAGTAAGAAACAATCTATAGTGGCACTATCAACTACAGAGGCAAAATACATGGCAGCCACTCATGCAAACAAGGAAGCAGTTTGGTTGCAAAGATTGTGTTCAAATATGGGGTTAGTACAGGGAGCTATAAGGATAGACTGTGACAGCCAAAGTGCAATTTTCTTGGCAAGGAACCTTGCATATCATTCAAAGACAAAGCACATTGATGTTCAGTATCACTTTGTGAGGGATATGATAGAAGAAAAAAAGGTGTTCTTGGTAAAGGTGGAAACTTTGAAGAATATTGTAGATGCATTGACAAAATCGGTGAGCTCTCATAAGTTCTCTTGGTGTAGAGAAGCAATGGGTATTGTAGGGCTAGATAAATGACTAATCTCTCTTGTGGCCCCCTGTGGAAAGAAAACAACAAGTGGGAGAATGTTGGGTTGTGTTATATTATTTCCACGATTAGCCCACGTAGTTAACGGGGGGGTTAGAAGGGGGCTGGAGCCACCCCTTTGTTGTGTCGATTGCGTAGCAGGGGGAGTCACAGGGGGTTTGAGGGGTGTAAGTAACCCCACTAGTTGTGCGGACCCACCTATGGTTTTGTGCATGATTTTCACACATATTTTTGGACGCAATGGTTTTTGGTCCATGGTTTTGGACGCGATGGTTTTTAGTTCATGGTATTGGATGCTTTGGCATGTATAAATATGTATTATAACATTGAAAGGAACATAACAGAAAATCAAGTTAGTTATCCCAGTTTTGGGATCCATGGGAAAATCTCTATGTATATGTGTTTTATGTGTTATTCTCTCACGTTGTTTATTTTTTTTGTTTTAGAATTTGTATGTAGGTAATTTTTGTACAGGGTTAAAACCTACATCCACAACTTCATAAAGCTTCTTCTGAGGCTTCTTCTGGGGTTGCATGTTGAGAGGTAATTTACCTCCCTCTCAACCACCAAGTCTCTAACGTTTGCCTTTCTCCTTAAGGATTTTCATGCATCTTGAACCACAAGAGCATACAGGTTCTTGGCCCATGCACCAATCTATTTCACCTCTCCTGTGGTGATGTGTCAAAGAAAAACCTTTCCCTTACTAAAAACCACATCAAAGCCATGACCTTCCAATACTGTGACTGACACAAGATTCTTCTCTAGTCCTGGAACATACATCATATTTGTGGTCCTGAGAGGGGAGCTAGACTCCCTCTGAAAGGCAACCGTATTGATCCTCGTAGCTCTATACATCTCATCATCTCCAAACTCTATGCTCTGCTTGAGGAATTTCTCCTCAAAATCACTAAAGCGATCTCTATTCCCCGTCATATGGTATGAGGCACCACTTTTAAGACACCACACTGATGAGCCCCAGAAATGGGTAATTATATGGGCTCATTTTTCCTCTTAATTTGACTTAATCCACCATTCTCATTAGCTTATTGCATGTTTTTGAATATATTTATGCTAATAGAGTGAATTGGGTTAGTCATTTTTCCATGTAGTCTAATGTGTGTTTTCTATAGATTTTTTGGTCAATTTTTGACAAAGTCAAGGGATTTATGAGCAAATGGCAGAAAATACTCGAGGAAAATAGGGAAGAGGATTTGTAGGGGGATGTCTCCTTCATTTATGACCGCTTTTCTCGAATCCTCCATCAGCAACTCAAAGCACAAAGGTCCACAATGATGCATCCAAGGAGCAGCCGAGCAAGTAAAGAAGGACTACTATTTATCTCTAGTTCTGCGAAGTCAAGCTCCTTGATTTTAGGAGGACCGTTGGAGGAATACTTTTGTATAAATAGGGGTCTTAGAGCCTTAGTAGGTTAGTGAGTTATTAGTAGAATTTTCACACTTTTATGCAGCACTTGTTCAGCTCATTTTCGAGTTTTGTTTTTAGAACAGTTTATGTAATGTGACTTTTATTTTAATAATGGACATGAAATAGTTTTTGAGCTAGTATTAATCTCTTTCATAGGGTTGAAGCTCTTGAGTTAGGGCCCAACCCAAGCTACCCAACACCTCTTGCTTTGTACTTATATGTCTTTGCTTCAGTTCATGAGTTAATTTCTATTACATATATTCATTTTACTTTGTTTAGATTAGGTTGCTTTTGATGGTTTGCATAGTTGTTTTTGTTTTAGTTGCTCAAGTAGGTTAATGCAGTGATAGAATAAGATTCAAAAAGGCCAACAAGAGGCTCTGATCTCCTTTCTCCCTTTTTGGGACTATGATTTGAGATCAAGGCACTATTGCTGCAACCAAAAACATAACTTTTCTCTCCCATGCAATTTCTAGTGTGATGACTTGATTTGGAAAGATTAATGTCTTGCTTTAGATTCAGTTGCCTAGATCATTTCCTGTTCTTTTACAATAGATCTCTCTACCTACTTTTCTATTCAAAGGTTATTATTCAACATTTTTTGGTTGTAGGTTAGGAATTAGGTTATGCTAGAGAAATTTATGTTTCCATGATATAGTTAGTCCTTTCTTTAATCAGTTTTGTAACTAGATGTGTAGATCTCTTGTAGGAAACCTTAGCTCATTATACATCCACAAAGCAGCCATCATTAGCTCACTTCTCACAAATTCCCCATGTCGTCCACAACATTTCACCAATCTACCCTAATTTCTGCATTTTTCTCCATAAGCTTCCCTCTTTCCATTTGAACAAATCAAACCATCATGTTCCCTCTTTATCTTCCTTGACAAGCTCAAGACACCTCAACACCTTCATATAGCCTTTAGTTACCCTTTCCCATCCATTTTCCACCTTCAAAACTTCCAAAAATAGCTCTTGGCCTCCTCGTGTAGATCCTCCGTAGATCCCCTACAGCCTCATGTAGAATTCCCTCTAAGTGGTTTTTTGAAATACGATTGCAATGGAAGTCTTCAGAAGGGTATTAGGGGCTTCTTAGGATCTCTCCACACCTTCCTCCACCTCTACAAAAACCAAGTCCATCTTCCTTCACCACCAAACCTCTGCACAATCAGAACCGGATAAATTACAAGCATAATAATTTCACATAAAAACACTCAAAAGCACAAAAATATGTTTTCTTCTCATTTATTTTTAGAAGTAGCTTGAATAAATGCAATTTACCTTTTTTAGTAGTCAATGGCACTCATCGCATTAGTTTCTATCTCTTTTTCTGCAAAAGTAGGGTTAGTTGGATAAATTAGGGTTTGCTAGGGTTTGCCTTACATTCGAGTCTTCTTTCTCTTTCGACAAATAGAATAGCCTCTATAGAGTTAGCATTCTTTCATCATGGTTAAAAGCTTCTTCTGTAAATTCATAGAAGCTAGCTTGAGCTCCTAGTGATCTTGCGCCAGCTCACCAAGTGATAGCCTGCAGTAAGAGTTAGTACTTGTGCATACAACACCGTCGCTTCCAAGTTTGTTATGAACTACGAGGTTGATAAAAGTAAAGTAGGAAGCCCAAGGAGTTGCAACATTATTGTTGCAATATTGGTGCTCACCAATTTTTGGTGCCATTTTCAGGGAAGCATCAGAGTATTTTGTGATTACTACTTTCTTCTATTTCTTCTTGCAACATTATGCTAAAGTAGTTTATTTTAACAAAAGTATACTAGTTGTTTCTTTCAATTTCTGCATTTCCTTGCTTTCATTTCAATTATGCAATTTCTATTTCAACAAAAGTAGAGTAGTCATTTCCTTTCTTTCATTTCAATTCTACAATTTCCATTTCAGCAAAGGTAGATTAGTCATTTTCTTGCTTTCATTTCAATTCCACAATTTCCATTTAAGCAAAAGTAGATTAGTCATTTCCTTGCGTTCATTTCAATTCTGCAATTTCCATTCCAGCAAAAGTAGATTAGTCATTTCCTTGCTTTCATTTCAATTCTACAATTTCATTTCAGCAAGTTCATTTCAGTTAGTTGCAATTTGTTTGTTCAATCAATTTCATTTTTGCAGGTACAAGCAGAAAAAAAACAAAAATCACCCAAAAAGAGATTTTCTTTCATGCCTCATAGGAATAGAGATAATTCAGGGAAATTCCTACGCAACACCCCCACAACATCACAAAGTCATCCTTCTCTCTTCTTTGATAGTAGTGATCCAGAAGAACCTGTAGGTGAACAACCAGAGATATATGAAGATTCTATAGTAGAAGAAGAGGAAGAAACTATCCCTCCTAAGACCATGGCCGAAAATAGAAACATTAGAGGGAATGGGGAAAGAGTAGAGGGTACCTTTCCCATTCGAGAGACCAATGGGGACACTAAAATGAAGAATATAAGTCCTTCAACCTTACCTTACTTCCATGGGTTGACTACCGAAGATCTTGATACCTTTTTGTTTGAATTTGTTGTTATCTGTTGGACCTATGACTATGTAGAAGATGAGCATAAATTGAAATTGTTTCCATCTACCCTCAAGGATGCAGCATTACACTGGTTCATGGGGTTACCTGACAACAACATCACAACTTAGGCTCAGATGAAACAAGCCTTTAATAACAAATACCAGGACTACTGTAGGTCAAAGGATACCAAGGAAGAAATATTCTGAATGACCATGGGAAGCGACGAATCCTTGGAAGATTATGAAGAGAGGTTTCAGCTCATTTGTAAAAGGGCTAGGTGCACACTTGACCCCGAATCTCTGAAATTGGTCCTGCTAAGAGGAGTCCTAGAAGACCTTCTAGATACGATCCATTTGCTGGCTAGGGGGCACATCTACCAACTACCTTATGAAGACATAAATATTGTGTTTAGAAACCATTCTAGGGTAGCTAGAAAGAGAGGTAGGGGAAGTCAATCCGTAGCCAGTACATCCTCATCCAGTTCATCCCTTAGAGGTGAATTTGGAAATATACTGGAAGATTTCAAGAGCAAGATGATGCAGAATCTTACCATGCAAATGGATACCTTGCATATCAAAAGGAAAAAAGAATAAGCAAAAAGGCCCTTGGCCATTTTTTTTCCTAGGTGCACCAGAAGGGATCCTAGGAATGAATTTCCATTGAACTCCATAGAAGTGTTTTTATTTTGTGAAGAAGACCATTCTACGAATCAGTTCCCTTCCTTGCCCGAACTTAAATCTTCATACCAAGGGGGCGAAGGAACCACTGAACCACTCTATTTCATGAACCAAAGGAGGCCACATTGACCTAGACCTTACCATAAGGGAATGCAAGGGACATCCCAAAAATATTACAACCCCAATCAGCCACTTCCATGCCTTCTTGCAGTCCCCCTACTCATCATTCCTAGTCCAAACCCCCTCCTTGGTAATATCCATCTCAATACCATGCTCAACCAGCTGCTCATTCATTTCACTCTTATGCTCAGCCATAGCCTCAGTGGAATGCACCTCATTAGGGGTGGAGGCCCCAGTACAACTCTCCTCTCGCTTTTTTCCCTCCACCACCTGCTCAACCACAACCGTTGCCTCCTGCTCCACCAAGGCAACCCCAAATAATTGCTCAACCGAACCTAAACCCAAATAATAGACAAGCCCAACAGGTATATAGTGGGGAACCATCATGCCCAACCTATGTTGTGGAGATTCAGGAGATTAACCTATGATCTGGGAAGGTTCTCCCAGATAACCAGCCTCCCCCTAAGTAGGATGAGGAAGAAAAAGAGGAAAGTAAACCAACAGCCATTCCACCCTTTCCTGAGAGATTATTTGTAATAACACAACCTACCCCAGAAGAAATTGAACTTCTGGGAGAATTGAAACAATTATGTGTAAAGATACCACTTCTTCAAGCCATAAAGGATGTGCCGATATACAACAAGATGATCAAGGAGAAGTGCTTCAGGCACCCTGGCAGGCGTAGGAGAGATGCTCCAACTATCAATGTCATAGGACAACTATCTAACCTGATGTTGGGGTAGGTAATCTATCTGAAATATCTAGACCCTAGAAGCCCTGTAGTCGATGTCCACATCAATGGCACCATAATCCCCCATACCTTGATTGATCTAGGGGCTACCATTAATGTGATGACAAAGGACACTATGCTCAAGCTCAACCTTCAAGGCTCCGTCAGAAAGACCACAACAGTACTATAGTTAGCAGACCGCTCCACCGTGACCCCTGAAGGGATTGTGGAAGATGTAATGGTCTCCATCAATTCTTAGGAGTACCCTACTGATTTGCTGGTTCTCCAACCAAAGGCAAATCTCACTGGGTATCATCATCCTGGGAAGACCCTAGTTGGCTATTATAGATGCCTACATTAGTTGTCGAGCTAGGAACATGAAAATCAAGAATGAGCATATGTCCAAGCAACTATTCCTATATCCTCCTGCCCAACCTTTGTTAGAACATGATTTACCTCTCTAGTTGGAGGAGGAAGATGAGGATGAAGTCTATTCCACACCACTATGTGTAGTGGAAGCTACCATGGGGGAAACCACAAACCGGGGATGATATTATTGAAAACTTGATTCAGAATCCACCCCAAGTGTGTTGCCATTAGAAGAGATGGTGGAAGAAACCTAAGCCAATCCTTTAGTTGATCTCTATGTGGCTAATCCGACCTCTCTCTGAGTTAAGAGTATGGAATTAGGCCTAGAAAGAACCTTGAAAATCAACTCATCCCTATCCAACTCTCATGAGAAAGAACTGTGTAGCTTATTAAGAAACCACTTGGATGCTTTTGCTTGGAGCTATAAGGAGATGAAGGGAGTGCACCCTTCAGTCTGTACTCATCACATTTACATTAAGGAAGATTACAAACCAGTCAGGTAGCCTCAAAGGAGGATGAATCTAGCCCTTAAGGACATTGTCAAAGAAGAACTACAAAAGTTATTGGATGCAGGATTAATCTACCCTATTTGTGACAGCGAATGGGTCTCTCCTTTGGTGCTAGTGCCAAAGAAAAATGGGAACTGTATCAGGAACTAAACAAGGCCACCAAGAAAAACCATTTTCCTTTGCCTTTCATAGATCAAGTGTTAGATGGCCTGGCAGGGAAGAAGTTTTTCTCCTTCCTATATGGGTTTAGTGGGTACAACCATATCCAAATCAGCCCGAAGGCCAATATAAGACCACTTTCACTTGTCCTCGGGGTATATTTTCATACCAGGTCCTTCCTTTTGGATTGTGCAATGCTACCGCCACTTTCCATAGAGCGGTATTGAGTATATTCGCTGAACTGGTTCATGATACAGTGGAAATCTATATGGATGACTTTACCCCTTATGGTTCTAACTTCTAGGAAGCTTTGTCTAACCTGGGAAAAGTTTTGGACAAGTGTATTGAAATGAACTTGTCCCTCAATCTTGAAAAATGTGAATTCCTGATGATTGAAGGGACCGTTCTAGGTCATGCAATCTCTTAGCAAGGATTACAGGTGGACCCCAACAAAATTGCCATCATCCAAAGGGTCCCACCTCCTCAAAAGGTAAGAGATGTTCGAAGCTTCCTAGGTTTAGTAGGGTATTATAGAAGATTCATTAAGGATTTCAGTAAGCTAGCCTCTCCATTGTTTGGTATTTTGGGAAAAGATGCTGAGTTCATATGGACTAATAACCATCAAGAAGCTCTGGATACCTTGAAAAGTAAATTGGTGACTGCCCCACTTTTGAGAGGTCCAAACTGGGCCCTACCTTTCCACATTCATACATATGCCTCAAACAAAGCGATAAGAGCAGTCTTAGGGAAAGTTGATGACAAGCTACCTTATGCCATATATTTTGTAAGTAAAAACTTGTCGAAGATAGAATTAAACTACGTTGTAACTGAAAAGGAGCTCCTAGTTGTAGTCCATTCCCTAAATAAATTCAGGCACTACATCACCGACTATCAAACATTTGTACACACTGATCATGCTACAATTAGGTATTTAATGAACAAACCAGATGTAAATGCTTGCATTATTAGATGGTTGCTTTTATCGCAGTAATTTGATCTAACCATTATTGATAAGTAGGTAAGGAAAATGTTGTCGCTAATTTTTTGTCTAGAATAGATCTTCTTACAAGTGAAGAAGGAATGGTGGATGATCAAATTCCAGATCAACACCTATTTTCTATCTTAGTACTCTCTCCATGGTTTGCTGATATAGCAAATTACTTGGTTTCCACATAGTTCCCGCCACACCTGTCCTCAAAAGAGAAGAGCAAGATCGTGAGGAAAAGTGCCCCTTTCCCTTGGATTGGGGGCAATCTCTTCAAACTTGGCCCAGATCAGGTTTTGAGGAGATGTGTCAGGGAGGAGGAAGTTTTTGACATTCTCATAATCTGTCATGATGGGCCCTGTGGGGGCCATTTTGCAACAAAGAGGATGACCTTCAAAATTCTGCAAGCAAGTTACTATTGGCCCACTCTTCATTAAGATGTAAGGCAATATATTAGCCAATGTGACCGATGTCAAAGGATGGGGAAACCTACTCCAAGGGACGAGATGCCCCTGCAACCTCAAGTGACTTTCGAGCCATTTGAGAAGTGGGGCATGGACTTTGTGGGTCCTGTCAACCTTCCTTCAAAGCAAAAATCTTACATCATCGTGTGCATTGATTATCTGACAAAATGGGTAGAAACAGAGGTGATCAAGACATCAATAGAAGAAAAAGTAGCTGAGTTTTTAAGAGAGAATATATTCTATAAGTTTGGATATCAAAGAGAATTAGTCACAGATCAAGGGAGTCAGTTTACCTCCAATATGATTGAAGACCTGCTCACACATCAGAAATTAAGCATAGAACTTCCACCCTTTGCCATTCGCAAGCAAATGGATAGGTGGAAGTCACTAACAGAGCTTTGGAAGGGATTTTGACCAAGGTAGTGAGCAGCAATGGAAAAGATTGGGCAGATCGATTGGTTGAGGCCATCTAGGCCTATAACACCACCTGGAAGACCACCACATGGTTCATACTCTATGAGCTGGTCTATGGGAAGAAGGCTTTGTTGTCAATAGAATTTGAATATCACACACTAAGGATGGCAACCTAGCTGGACCTAAATCTCAGCCATGCACAAAAGGAAAGGTTACTCTAGCTAAATGGATTGGATGAACAAAGATTACAGGCCCTTCTCCACTTAGAGGTAGTCCAGCTTCAAAGGAAAATATGGCATGATAGACACCTCAAAGAGAAACAATTCCAAGAAGGAGATTGGGCGCTGCTATATGATTCAAGGTATAAATATTTCAAAGATGGCAGCTTAGCTGGACCTAGATCTCAGCCATGCACAAAAGGAAAGGTTACTTTAGCTAAATGGATTGGATGAACAAAGATTGCAGGCCCTTCTCCACTTAGAGGTAGTCTAGCTTCAAAGAAAAATATGGCATGACAGACACCTCAAAGAGAAACAATTCCAAGAAGGATATTGGGCGCTGCTATATGATTCAAGGTATAAATATTTCAAGGGCAAAGTCAGGACAAGATGGTTGGGACCGTACATAGTAGAAAGGTGTAATGACAATGGTTCAGTTCTGATCAGGACCATCAACGAAGAAGCCATCCCCATGCTTGTCAATGGGCATAGGTTGAAAATCTATAGGAAGCCCCTCTCCAAGCAAGAATTCATTGAGAATCTGAGTAAAACAGTGTTGGTAGTGGAGCAAGTCTCTGCCTCCACTCCACCCACAACCTAAAAATAAAAAATAAAAATAAAAAAATGAGGAGATTAAAACATCCCTGGGTGAAAACCTCCCGTTGGAGGCACTTAGAGCAGGTAGTGAGGGTGAAAACCTCCTAGAGGCACCCTAACTATCTCAAAAAAAGAAAGAAAAAAAAAGCAGGAACAGAAAAATTAACTTATTTTGAATCCATTGCAGATTGGACATGGTCAAGCTGAATACACCTTTGATAGACCATTTCTCCAACGATATTTTCTTTTCCTAGTCCCTGGTCTCACTTGTTCTGGAAAACTATGCATCCTACAGGAGGCTCTTGTAGAAATCACAGAGAGCTCGAAATCAAGTCAAGAAAAGGATCAAAGGGCTAGAAACTTGTCTAGAAGACCTGTGGACCCCCCTACCACCATTCATCCTCCTAACTCTCCATTCCATACCTGCACCACTATATTTCCACTCGCTTATTTCTTCCCTGAACAAAAAACATAGAAATCCTATTTCTTTTGTTTTTTTGAAAAATGAAGAATAAACAAGTAGCATCCTTAACTTAACTCTTACCTAGTGCATACCAGCTGCTTTTTCTAGAATGATAGAACCTTCCTCAGCTACCTCTCTAGTTCCTGCTCAAGCCTTAGCCAAAAGTTTTAGAGGGAGAAGCAACTACAAGAAATCCTGTAGGATTCCTGCAGCAGCTGATCCCCTTAAAAATCGAGCTCTAGAGGCACGGTCAATGCAACCACAAATGTATAAAACGTGCAAGGAGCCTGGTCCTCATTGAATATTACTAGTAAGAGGTACTTGAGCCACCAATTCAGAAGCCACGGGTGCTAGCAATAGAAATCCATGGATAGAACGCCAAAGTCTAAGCATGCAACAACATGGTAGCACACAATTCTCGACTAACAAGTAAGTGACTAAACTCGTTCCTCTGTTGCATGAGTATAATTTAAAAACTGAATGGACAAGTGAGATGGTTTCAATTAAATGAGATCAGTGGCTAGCTAACTCGCCACACTCATCTAGTTTAAACAATGCTTAGTGGGTGCAATCGACACGTGTGTTTAGTCAACTCGAAAAAATCTCAAAATAGGCAATGGCAGCATCTAACGGGAATGATTGAAATAATTACCGCAGGTGGTATAAAAGTTTCATCATGACACTGAAGTAGGGACCAATAGTCCAGATGAGGGTAATGTACCCTTCCTTCCACCTCACCTCATCACCGCAGAACGCTCCCTTAAGCTTAAGTATGCTACAGTCAACTGCCTTCACCACCTTTGTTCTCATTTGTGTCGATGAGCTCTCAATTGTAGCAACCTACCTACCATCTCTAGAGCCTTGAAATAGTCACTTTCTATCAGTTTCAGAGCCCTTCCGCTTATCAGGCTTTACAGGAGTGAAAACATAGTCGTACAAGAGCCTTTCTATAGGAAGGCCAGTGAGTAGCACTGCAGAGGAAAACTCAGGATTTCATGGCAAATTCGGGCTGAAAAAGGAGGCTCAGTAAAACTCACTCTACATTTCCATATATATACAAAAGGGAGTGTGATTCCAAGTGAGGTATTGAGTTGAAAAGAGAAGGAAAGTGAGAACAGAGTCTGCCTATGTTTTTTAAAAAATAAAAATAAAAATATATATACATTTTCTCCATTTTCTCTTTGCACTGAAAGACTATCTCCTTCTCCTCCATGGTATTCTCCTATGTAAAGAAAATATGTAACTCTCGAAAATTAGGCTTGTAAAGAGTGAACTTGCATTGGGTATCTACTTATTTTGAAAAAAGAAAAAAACACAGTTCTGTATGTTCTCTATTTTTTAAGATATTGTTTCCCTCAAATAGACAATGAAGTAATGTGAGTCTAGAGAATGGATTTTGGAAGGAAGGAAAGTTGGAATTTGTTTTTTGTTTTTTCTGTTTTTTTAAAGAACATAAAAATTTTCTTCCTATTTCTTGAAAGAAAACCTCAGTTGTTCCTTTGTTTTTGGGATAGAAACTTGCTGCCTCCCTCTTCAACTGAGATATTCCAGCAGAATCTCAAGCATCATGACAACGGGTTTTATGAGGAAGGAGCCTCTGAATTCAACTAAGCTGCATGAACATCTAGAAGTGGTAGCCCTCTTCTCTAGAGCAAATTGGATGCCTTTCCTTGAAAATTTGCATGGGTATGATGATGAAGTCACAAAGGAATTTATATTGTCTTTAAAACCTCACTAAAAACCCCATGCCACTGTCAATTTTAGGGGTCTAACTATAGAAATCACCCCAGAGTTCATTAGCAGGATTAAAAGTCTCCCACTTGGACTACCCTAGATTAAGGAAAAAAATTGTTGGGTCAAGTTGTCAAGAAGACCTTTTTCCAACCGAATGAACATCTTGTGGAGGACAAGAATGACATCAGGAGAACAAGTATACCTTATCCATGGGATGAGGTCAGTTATCAGACTATCAAATATATCTCCTGTGAAATACAACATAGTTTATGGGTACCAATTCAGATTGTTACATGAACTCAAATATGGCATGGACCTTCCGACATCCAGAAAACTTAGTATTCCATATTTTCTCCTCCAATCCTTAATAGAATCTAGCACCAAATTGAAGGTAGGGGTTCCAGACCAATTGGATCACCATGGGCTAATTAAATTGCTAGTGGAGGATGCCATCCACACTTTCACAATCCCCATAGCCTGGGAGATTTTCAGAAACATGACTAAAGAGGATGATATAAAAACTCTCACCTATGACCTTAGTCCGTCTGAAAGTGAAGAGGAAGAACAAGAAGGAGAAGCTGAGAAGGGAATCCATGAAGAAGAAAAGAACACTCAAATGGAAGAAGAGGAACCCCACACAAAAAGAGAAGGAGACCAGATAGAAAAAGGGAAACGTGACACCACCAAGGATGAACCTAAGGTAGAGAAGAAGAAAGAATCAAAAGTAGAAAAGGGTGAAACCACAACAAAGAAAAAGAAGAGGCCAAGAACTAAGAGGAAGAAGCCTAAGATAGTTCAGAAAAAGGTTGCCACAGGAAAAGCAGAAGCTAAGAAAGCAGAGGAGCAAACAAAATCAGAAATAGAAGAAGAAAAACTAGTAGAAACATGAAAAACAACAGATGAAGAAGAAGAAGCAAAGCAGGAAGAAGTGTCTCCTGAGACACTAGCAAGAAAGGAAGCAGATGTTCCTGCTACACTTAGTACTCCAGCCAAGCCCAAAGGAAAAAGGAAGAGACAACCATCTCTATACTTCAAGGTTCGAAAGAGAACCAGAATAAACATGGGGAAGCCTCAACGGTCTTCAAAGGAGCCCATCATCATTGAAGATGTCCCTACTGCAAAAGAGGAGGAATCTCCATCCAAAACCCCCATTACCTATGAAAGGGGCAGCCCTAGAGCTTCTACTTGGAAAGAAAGGATCAAACATATGGACTCTAAAACATTCATACAGGAGGTGCAGACCGCTCTACATGAGACATTGAGAAAGCTTCAAAAGACTGAAAATATTAAAAAGAATGCAGACGAATAGACCAAGGAGGAAGATAAGGAAAAAGAGGTACTAGAGCCTGACCCTCAGCCTAACTTAGGCTCTTACTACAGCGTTCTGGAAGGAGGGAAAATCATCCCACAAAATTTTGCAGTCCCTCTTTTCTTTGAGCTAGAAAAGGAAAGAGTAAGGACACATACATGGATGTAGATTGCAAAATCAAGAGGGTTGGAAGACATTGGGCACATGGAAAACAAATTGAGGGAATTGGGTAAAGAATTGAGTATGGTCAACCATACAGAAAGCATCATAAGAGCTCAATTGGAGGTAGAAAATGAAATGTTAAAGAAGCAGCTGCAAGAAAGGGAACCCCACGCAGAAAATGAGTTGTCAATCTAAAAAAGAAAGCAATAGAAAAAGGAACCCCATGCAGACAGTGAGACATTAATCAGACAACAACAGGAAAGGGAACCCCAGGCAGAAAATGACATATTGATCTTAAGAAGCCAGCTACAGGAAATGGAAGCCCAATTATCCTACATGGCTAGCTCGGCTATGGAGGCATTACAATGTAGGCAACCAACCAAATCATATGTAGTGTACCTCAAGGATTAGTGGCTCCAATTTTAGATCAAGACACTGGCCCAGAGGGGCACAATACCTTTTCAGGATTATGGCCAATTCATGAATCTATGTGATCGCAGTTCAACTAAGGACAAAGCGAAGCTAGTAGAGTTTTACTTGCACAACATGGCCCTTATGGATATGAACCTATGGGATCCTAATGTTGTGTTAAGAGACTTGCAGCTGATGGCCATGGAATCTTGGATGAGCCATGAATAGAAAATGGTAACATAAATCTAAAAAATGATGGAAAATGAGCTTAATGAACCCCTGATGGTTAGAGCAGAGCTAGCAAACCCCATGGCTGTCATTTATGCCCACCAACACCTTGCAGCGAATCCTCAAATTTTCCCCAAATATGTTGATAAGTAGGACCAGGCTATTACACATTTTGAGGACATGGAGAGATTGTTTGGAGATGACTACATTCATGCCTACATGAGAAGTTGGAACATATTGCCACATAGCCTACAGATCAGGGAGTATCACTCCCCAAATAGGATGAGGAAAGCCATGAGGAGAGTGCCACTGTATAAGCACTTTATGCAAAGTTTGAAGGCCAATTGGATTGGCCTCAAATTCAGTCCTCCACTGCTGCTAGGATTGCTAGAAGGAGTAAAATAGGAGGAAGAACAGGAACAGTGGGAAGAGGTGGATAGAAAGGTAGGATTCCATGATAAAGAGGAAGATATGACATCAGAAGCATGGGATGTCAGGGAACCTATCAGAGCCATCAAGGATGAAGAGTTAGACTAGTTTCTCAGAGGATGAGCAACCCATTCAGTAGCGGGTGATGATGAGCCCCAGAAATGGGTAATTATATGGGCTCATTTTGCCTCTTAATTCAACTTAATCCACCATTATCATTAGTTTATTGCATGTTTTTGAATATATTTATGCTAGTAGAGTGAATTGGGTTAGTCATTTTGCCATGTAGTCTAATGTGTGCTTCATGCAGATTTTTTGGTCAATTTTGGACAAAGTCAAGGGATTTATGAACAAATGGCAGCAAATATTCGAGGAAAATAGGGAAGAGGATTTGTAGGGGGGTGTCTCCTTCATCTATGGCCCATTTCTTTAAATCCTCCATCAACAAATCGGAGCACAAAGGTCAACATTGATGCATCCAAGGAGCAACCAAGTAAGTAAATAAGGACTACAATTTATCTCTAGTTCTAGGAAGCTGAGCTCCTTGATTTTAGGAGGAATGTTGGAGGAATCTATTTGTATAAATAGGGGGGCTTAGAGACTCAGTAGGTTAGCCAGTCATTAGTAGAATTTTCACACTTTTGTGCAGCACTTGTTCAACTCATTTTCGAGTTTCTTTTTTAGAACAATTTATGTAAAGTGAATTTTATTTTTGATAATGGAGACGAAACTGTTTTTGAGCCAGAAATGATCTCTTTAAAAGGGCTAAAGCTCTTGGGTTAGGGCCCAACCCAAGCCACCCAACACCTCTTGCTTTGTACTTATATGTTTTTTCTTTAGTTCATGAGTTAATTTCTATTACATAGATTCACTTTAATTTGTTTAGATTAGGTTTCTTTTGATGGTTTGCATAGTTGTTTTTGTTTCAGTTGCTCAAGTAGGTTAATGCAGTGACAGACTAAGATTCAAAAAGGCCAACAGTAGGCCTTTTTCTCCTTTCTCCCTTTCTAGGACTATGATTTGAGGTCAAGGCACTACTGTTGCCAACAAAAACAGTTTTTCTCTCCCATGCAATTTCTAGTGTGATGACTTGATTTGGAAACATTAATGTATTGCTTCAGATTCAGTTTCCTATATCATTTCCTGTTCTTTTACAATAGATCTATCTACCTAATTTTATGTTCAAAGGTTACTGTTCAGCATTTTCTTGTTGTAGGTAAGAAATTAGGTCAAGCTAGAGAAATTTGTGTTTCCATGGTATAGTTAGTCCTTTCTTTGATAAGTTTTTGTAAGTAGATGTGAATATCTCTTGCAGGAAACCTCAGCTCACCATACATCCATAAAGCATCCAGCATCAACTCACTTCTCACAAATTCCCCAAGTCATTCACAACATTTCACCAATCTGCCCTAATTTCTGCATTTTTCTCCATAAGCATCCCTCTTGCCATTTGAACAAATCAAACCATCATGTTCCCTCTTAATCTTCCTGGAAAAGCTCAAGACACCTCAACACCTTCATCCAACCTTCAGTTACCCTTTCCCATCATTTTTCCACCTTCAAAACTTCTAAATATAGCTCCCGGCCTCCTCGTGTAGATCCTCTTGTAGATCCCCTGCATCCTCTTGTAGAATTCCCTGTAAGTGGTTTTTCGAAATTCGATTGTAATGGAAGTCTTCAGAATGGTACTGTTGGATACCTATACCAATAGGTTTCATATTTCATGATTGGATATCAAAGGTCCAAATATGCTCTGCTTTGGCAAATGCAAAGATCTCATATTTCCCTGAGAAGGCAATGTCTGTATCAGTTTTGTAAGAACTCAATTTTTGGTGGCTGGTCCAACAGTCTAATCTGGATCATGTCATGTTTTCAATTTCCATGTTGTAGTATAGAGAATGATATCTGTCCAAACTGTTTAATCTTGGCAGATCAAGTAGCTAGGTAGAGAAACAAAGGTTCCCAACTGTTTAATCTGGGGCCTTAGAAGAAATAAGGGTTGTGTTAGATAGGAGATCCAAGCAAAAGCCAATGAAAAGAAAAGGCATTCAAAGGGTTTGCAAGTCCAAGTGCACCCTCCAAGAAGGAACAAAAAATGCTAGGAAATCTAGTTGGGTAGGTAGCTGGGGTTGCAGAAAAGTTGTCTCTTCCAAGATTAAGCTTGCTAAAATATCTATAAGAAAGGCAACATACTGGTGCATGACTAATTCCCCTGTTTTCATATGTATACTATTCATAACTAACACCCTTTCCCAGGATACAGAAAGCATAGAGATTTACATATTTGAAGAATTCTTATGGCTTTAAGAAGCCACATCTCTTGTGCAAAAGTCTTTTCATTTTGATCTACCCCTTATTTCAAATTGTTTTTCAAAAGAAAACTCGGTTGATCTAGCTCCTACTCATGTATTTCTCCATGCTAACAGCTAACTCTACTATTCTAGCTCCCTATACCCCACTATCCCTATTATTATAAACACCATGGTGTATAAACCCCACAATGCTTAAATATCCCCTCCCTGGCACTATAGCCATACCATTTTCTCCCTGGGACTTGAATTGACACCTGGTCAAGGTCAAGAACCCAAAACTCACCCTTTGCACCACCTCAGACCACTCTCCATTCCCCAAATGCCATTTTTCTAAAAAACCCTCAAAAAACCTTGATAAACCTTTGAAAAACCCAAAAAATCACCAAAGGGCGGAAAACAGTGAAAAAATTACCCTCCCCGCGCTTTATCCCAAGGTCGGGGGTCATTTGCCCTTTATATTTGATAAAA
>APFE031467056.1:122633-132932 GCA_000404065.3 Pinus taeda
AATACTGGCGATATAAACATGGATCCCTTACCTGATAAATGTTATTTAATTGTGACACTATCAATTATGAATCAAGATAAACTACCAACGAGTCGATTTCGTGAGAAATTGCCTCAGATAGCAAATTAATGACGGCAGTATACTCAGCCATATTGTTTGAAGTGGGACTGATGCATACACCCCTTGATACCATCAATTGACCAGTTGGATAATACAGTACCCAAGCTGCGGAAGCGAGATTCCAAGTGTACCGACTAGCACCATCGGCGAATCCAAAATAGACCATGTCATCCATCAACACCTGCCAAAGCAGACCAAAAAGTGTTGATATCACAAACTCTCGACAAAATATGTACAAATATACATAATGTACAAAGAATCCATTGCCTAGCTGCTACTTAACCAAAGTACTTCTTAAGGTAGAGCCCATTCCGGGGTTTTGCCAATTTGTTTCCTTAGAAATCGATTAACTTGTCCCTTTTGCTAAAACTCGTTTAATTATGAAGGGACCGTTGCACATAGGTTTGAATTTTCCTGCCCCAAGGTGTCCTTATCTTGGTCATAGACCAAGACGAGGTCACCTTCAAGAAAGACACGAGGATGGATAACTTTATCATACTCGGTTTTAACCCTTTTCTTATGAGCCTCATTTACTGTGGCTGCATCTCAACGCTGCTCATCGAGATGTTCCAAGTAAAGGAGGCGCTCTTCAAGATAAGAGGTCTCTGGAAGGAGCTCAATAGCTAACTTAAGAGATGGAATTTCACATTCGATAGGAAAGATAGATTCCAACCCATAAACTAACTGAAAAGGTGTAAAACCTGTAGCAGTCTTGACGGAGGTTCGGTATGCCCATAGAGCCGGATACAACATAAGATGCCAATTAGATCTATTTTTATTAATTGTCCTTTGCAGGATCGTCTTAAGATTTTTTTTTACTGCCTCAACCTGTCCATTGGCCTGAGGATAGTAAGGAGATGAATGTTCCTACCAAAAACCTAGTTTGAGAGCCAATTTGGACATTAGTTGATTCTGGAAATGACTGCCATGGTCAGTGACAATCTCTCTTGGGATATCGAACCTTGAGATAATCTGATTAAAAAGGAACAATGTTGTTGTTTCACTATCATTTTTATAAGTGGGCATGGCCTCCACCCACTTCGTGAAGTAGTCTACGACCATGATAATATAATTGTGATTCGCTTCTGAAGGCAGATGACAAGTCGTAAAATCAATACCCCACTTAGTAAAGGGACCGACAATGACAACAGGAAAAAGAGGAGCTGGATGTGCGTGCATCTTCTGAGTATAAACTTGGCACGGGTGACAACGTTTGACCACTTCAACACAATCTTTGAAGAGCGAAGGCCAAAAGTAGATGACACGCAAGATACACTGAGCTATAGCAAGCCCTGATAGATGACCACCACAAGCTCTACTGTGGCAATCATTTAGCACTAACTCTACCTCCTCGAAGGTTAAACAGTGACGAAGGATTGAATCAACCCCCCGACGATATAATGTATCACCAATGATAACGTAATTTTTAGCAAGGTGACGTAATTTGCGACGTTCATCCTTAGAGAAAGTAGAGGGAAACTTCAAAGTCTGGAGATAAACAATGATATCTCAATACCAAGGGTCAGTGAAGATATGAGGAATAAGTGTTCGTCGGGGAAAATTTCCTCGTAAACAGTATCCTATCCACAAGGCAGCTCAGAAATTATCTTGGCAAAAACCATTGATTTCTTGGACTTGGCAGACAAGAAATCGAGATCAAATTATTGTAGAATGAAAATCCATCGATTATATTTTCCCCCAATCACTCGCCTACTGAGGACAAACTGAAACTAGTTGACCACTGCCAAGACAAAATTTTTCTGTAGCAGAATATAATGACGGAGTCGTTGGATAGTGTGGACAACTACCAAGGCCAACTTCTCAACTGGAGAATAGCGAAGTTTAGGACCTATCAAGCCTCGGCTCAAGTAATAAATCACATGCTCTATGAGAGCATCGTCTTCCTGAATGAGAACCATACCAATGGTTGATTCTGCTGCAACGAGATATAAAAGGAAGTCCCTACCATAATCCGATGGACTCAAAAGAGGGGCAGAGACTAATGCCTTTTTCAAAGCATCAAAGGACCGTTGCGCAAAGTCGTCCAACATGAATGGAACCCCTTTGCGGAGCAAACACATAAACCCTTTGGTGATCTCGGTGTAGTTCACTATAAACCGTCTTAAGAAATTAGCCTTCCCTTGAAGACTTTGAAGTTGACGAATGGAGGACGGCGGAGGCAACTGGACTATCACCTCTACCTTGAAGGGATCAACCCTAATCCCTTCATTTGACATGATGAACCCTAAAAACTGACCAAACGTAACCACGAAAACACACTTGTTGGGATTTAACCGGATTTTATAAAAATGACATCGCTCAAAATCCATTTGAAGGTGATTGGGATGATCAGTTCTTTTTCGAGAACGAGCAGCGAGATCATCCAAGTATCCTTCGATGATATGTTTGATGTCGTGGAAAGCATATGAAATGGCTCGCTAGAAAGTGGCTCCAGCATTTTTGAGACCAAATGACATCTTTCTGTATGCAAAGCTACCCCAGGGACATATAAAATCCATCTTATGTTGATCTTGAGGACGGATGGAAATTTTATTATAACTAGAAAAACCGTCCATGAAGGAAAAAATCTCATTACCACATACTCGTTAATAATCTTATCAATGAATGGCGTGGCCTAATTATCTTTCAGACAAGCTTTGTTTAAGTCCCTAAAGTCGATGCATACTCGGATTGTTCCTTACTTTTTATCTACAGGGACTGGATTAGAAACCTAATCGGTAAGAGGAATAGGGTATATAAAACCCGCCTTGAGCAGCTTCTCTACTTCAGCTTTAATGGATGCCACTTTCCTAGGATTAACCGGTCGAAGTCTTTGATGAACTGTTTAGCATTTTCATACGTCTTGATCTCATGCTGAACTATAGAAGGATCAATGCCAGACATTTCCTCATAAGACCAAGAAAATACATCTTGAAATTCCTTGAAAAGGTCGGTGTAAATTTGCACTTCTTCAAGGGAACATTCAATTCCGATGAAGAGATTCTCAATCATGTTAAGGTCCCTAGAGATGTTTATATATATCATTTCTGAGATCACCAACATATTACCTTTGGCATGAAAGTGTGCTGGAGCCAAAGGATTCGACATCTTATAAACATCACTAGCGAATAGCTTGGAGAACCTAGCTTCCACTTCTTGCAATGGAGGAAGGAAATATGAATGTTGGTGTAAGTCTTCTTGAGGTTGATCTACACCCATCATCACTTCGAGGATTGCTTCTTCAGAAGGTAAAACCGTATCTAAGCAGTCCAAGGTGGAGGTGGAATCAAAGGCCCAAGGTGGGGCCACATAACCCTCAAACTCCTCTTCGAAAGAAGGATTGGAGTTGCAATCTGCGGAGTTAATGATAGACTGGTATCTAAGCTCAGTCGCAGACATAGGGATGCCATTCCATTTACTTGCCCTATAGCTAATGTGGTCATAGGTGAAGGCAAGGTCCAAGGGTTCGAAAAATAATGAGTTCGGAAGAACCCTTCTCGAGGAGACTCCTTGGATGATGAAACGACATTGATTCAAGCGATAGGAGAGGGAAACTCAAAGGTACCCATCAATGAGGAATACATCCCAACTCCTAGATTCTCCGTAGGCGGGCGAGGGTTATCCACTAAGGGGATAGTAGAGTTAGAAGTTTCTTGAGGATCAACTGGACAATAATCCAATTGATCAACCTTAATGATTTTCCATTCATGAGGAAAGCAAATGACACGAAATAGAGTCGAAATGACGGCATCCATCTCGTATACCCAATTCCTTCCTAAGAGGAGATTATAGTCTAGGTTAGCATCTATGACATCTACTTCAACATTGACAACCTTTCCTCCAACACATATAGGAAAGGCCGGGATAATCCCATGCGGCTTATGAGAATGCCCATCAAACGCAGTCAGAAGGGTAGGTGAAGGAATAGCCAAAGGAGATCTAATGGCATTCCAGCAAGACATCAAGATGACGCACATGGAAGATCCTTCATCAATAATGGTGCAAAAGATATTAATCTTTCAATATTTAGACTTTATCTAGAAAGCCATGTGATGAGGGAGTCGCTTTTTGACATTTAACATGTCAAAAGTGAGCACTAAAGAGTTGGTTGGATCAACTGCCCCAATTGTCGAGAGTAAAGCACTTCGTTGAGCCGGACATGACTGGTGAACCTCTAAAGTGGACATGGCGCATGGACTCAAGGCCAGATCCTTCACAATGGAATAATTCTGGGAGGCCCTAGCGTTAGGATTGATAGTCGCACGTTTAGCGAAACCTTTCTGTATCTGTGGTATAGTCTCAACAGGGGGTCGCTCAATATGAAGGTCAGTATTTCCGAGATCAGTTTTGTCCTTGGAAGTTTCGGCTTCACTATAATCACATGACCGAGTAGCCACATGTACATTAGAACCCATCATGCAAATGTTCGATGATTTTTCCCTTTCCTGGCTACCCACTGAGGAGGTACCAGGATTTGAACTCGTGCCAGCAAGCAATTGTTGCCCTTGGGGAAAAGGGTTGGTTAACATAGCTTGAGAAATAGAAGCCCCTTGCTGCCCTAAAAAGCACTGAGTGTCTTGAATCTTCGGGCAGAGATGAGTTAAATGGTCTCCACTACACAACTTGCATGGAAACTTGACCTTCTTTTTAGACTCATTTCTACCCCCACCAGCATTATTGCTGGACTTATTTGTGTCATCCTTCCCATCCTAATTCTTTTTCTTACCTCATCCTTTCTTTTTCGCATTGGAGTTTTGATTTCCTTTGGGGTTATCAGATTGGATGGCATTAATTGAAGAGGGTTGGGAAGACGAAGTAGTATACGATGTGACTTGGTTGTTTGAAGCAGTTTGCAATGACAACTGCTGCAATTGGCTCAACAAGTTCATCGCATTCGTGTCTACCGATCCAATAAAACCATCCCCATGGGGACCTGGCTTCGACTTGGCTATGTCAACCCTTGACCCAGGAGCATCTGGCAAGTATTTTTGTAGGATCCCAGACTGAGAGTAGATCAATTCTAATTGCTGGGCCCTAAAAATAGCTTTCTCCTCGGAGTCAACTGTTGGCATTATGGCACAGGTTTGGAGCTATGGCACAGGTGTTGTCCTTGATGGAAACCTTCTATGGTAACAGATCTCGGTTCAGGCACTCTGAAAATAGAAAAATACATATACACAGGTTCATCTAGACGAAGATGCATATACATGCGGTTTATACATTACAAAAGCACGTATATGTTGGGGATCATTATTTTGGTCCATTGCAGTTAGATCTTGGAACTTGAACCTATGTTTTGGACCATGGCGTCTTGTCAGATGTATTGGTCCCTAGTTTTGGGTTCATGGTATTGAGATGTTATGGTTTTGGACTGTGGTATTGGGGAAGGCCTAAGGCTATAAAAGAGGAAGGAGATCTTGTGGCAAACAGTGATCTGAATTATTATTGAAGATTTGATAAAGATAGTATATTGGATGGCGATACAGATCTGGATCTGAAGGAAGGAGGAACCTTAGCGCAAAAGGAAGGATAAGTTTTATTCATGGGTCATAATCTTTAAGCCTGGATGATAGTATCTTTGTACTTTGTATGATTTTTGATCTCCTAGATGTGGCTCTTGCTTGATCTATAAGTCTAATGATCTGGGTTAATTAGTGATTGAATATCTGGAAGAGTGTGCTGTCCTTTATAGATCTGTATGCATGTTCAGTGAAACGAAGGCGCATATACACGCAGTTTACAGGAAGTAAAGGCGCGTATACGTAGGTTGTTCCATACGCAGATGCGTATGCACGCAAGTTGCATGCTGTTGAAATAGCGTATATGCTTTAAGTTGTGATCTAGCTGTTTCTGCTTATTGCTGCTATGTTCTGGGTTCTGTTGTGTGGTTTCGGGTACTGTGTTTTGGGTACAGCTGGTAGAGATGTATCTACTTGATTTCAGATCTAGTTGGTGAAAAGGAGTTTGGTTGATGAAGAATTTCTTGATGATTGTTTGATGTTCATGGATCCAGTCTTAAAATTGATGAAACGTGGTCCCTGGAAGACAGAGAAGGTTGTAGCCTTCTGTAGGCCAGCACCTACGCACTAGTATCTTGGTTAGTGCAAGAGCTAAAGGGGGTTGTAGCTCCCTTCCAGGAGAAGCTGGAGAACGAAAGAGAGTTGTAGCTCTCTGCAGGTTGCAGCCTACATACTGGTAAAAAGACTGCACCAGTATATTGTAAAAGAAGTTTCTAATTGAAAGAAAGATAGAGACGAATTGCAGTAGGTGGTTTTCACCCACATTGGGTTTCCACCTTATATCTTGTGTTCTTGTGTGTGACTGTCTTTCTACTCTGTTTTACTGTCTCTGGTTAGTGTTATTTGATTATGCATCACAGATTAACAATCATCATCAGAAAGATTAAGTAAAGTAAAAGCTTGTTTTGTATATGCTGGTTTCCTTCTGCATAATTGCATATATACGCAGGTTCATTAAACTGAAGTAGCGTATATCAGTTGTTTTCGAAAAAGGAATAATTATCTTGATAATACTGATTCACCCCCCCCTCAGTATTATTTCCAACAATTGGTATCAGAGCAGGTCCTTCTGAAGAAGCTTGATCGCTTGAAGGAAGATCTTTCATCATGAGCAACTACGAGAGGGAAGCATCAATGAGGCCACTGGTTTTTGATGGGTCAAACTTCGTATATTGGAATGTAAGAGTTACTTCCTATGTTCAATCTTTGGGTACAGAAGTCTGGGATATCATAGATACAGGGTATACTTTTCCTGCATCAACTCCCACAGATCCGGCTGAGAAGAAGAAATATGAAATGAATGCAAAGGCGGTCAATACTCTATTGGGATGTCTATCACAATCTGAATTTGTCAAAGTCATGCAGTATAAATCTGCTGAGGAAATATGGGACAAGATTGTTCAGAGCTATGAAGGATATGAACATGTAAAAAGGGAAAAACTTCAAACTCTCAGAACTCAGTATGAAAATCTCAAAATGTATAATGATGAAAGTGTGGCTAACTATTTTCTTCGTGTAGATGAGATTGTAAATTGTATGAAAAATTTGGGTGAAGAAGTAAAGGAGGCTGTTGTAGTTGAAAAAGTTCTAAGATCTCTGTCCCCTAGGTTTGAATCTAAAGTTTCTGCTATAGAGGAAAAGGAAAAGCTTCAAGACCTTAAAATGTCACAGTTGCATGGAATTCTAACTTCTTATGAAATGAGGAAAGGTGGACCATTAGACAGGAGAGAAGCTGCCTTCAAGGCTTCTCGCAAAGGAAACTACTATGAGTCTAGACACATATCAGAAGAAGAAGAAGAATCAAATTTTGTCAAAAATCTTCAACGCGGCACTGGACGTTTCCGAGGTAAGTTACCATTCAAAAGCTTTGCTTGTGGAAGAGTAGGTCACTATGTTGCCAAATGTCCTCACAAAGATAAGATTGACAAGGGGAAGGAACCTGTTAGATGGAACAAGAAACAAAATACAAATAAGAAAAGCTACTACACTCATGAAGATAGTGATGGACTATCAAATAGCGATGAAGATGAACGAGGTAACCACTATAAACTTTTAATGGCCTTTGAAGATGATGATTACTTGGATGCTATAGATGTGGATGGTTTTTATGATGAGATTACTAGACTCAAAAGATGTTTAGATGAAAGTAATGTGATCATTGAATCTCTACAATCTCAACTTGATGAGAAAGAAAAATCTCTTGAGAAGTTAGAATGTGAAATTGTTGGCCTTAGAAAAGAAATTGAGAAAACAAAGGCCCTTAATCTTAAATTTGTTAAAGGATCTGAAACTTTGGATGAGATCATCAGTGTGCAGCGTTCCCCTCTAATCAAGACAGGTCTTGGGTATAATGGAGAAGCATCTCTAGCTTCCACCTCTAAAAGTTATCTTGATGCAGCAAGAAGGAGTGAGAAAAGGCCTAATAGAAATCATCAGGTAAATCAGGGATAGTTTTCTTCAAGGACAAACAAAGACTATCATGAAAATCGGGGGCATGCTACCTTAAGGACAAACAAAAGCTACAACCAGCCACAGGTAAAATCTTCCCAGTTTTCTTCAAGAATGGATGGCAGTAGAAACTATAATCGGTTGGATGATAGTCGCAAGAATTTCTTTAATGGCTAATGTTTCTCTTGCCATAACTTTGGTCACAAAACAACTCAATGTGTTGCCTATATGACAATCATGACTAGAGAAGCTAAAAAACAAAGAAGTATGCCTACAATCACAAAGAGGACTTATAACAACTTTTCTGCCCTTGAAAGTGAAATTGAATGTTCTATTTGTAATAATTTTGGTCATGAAGATTCTGAATGCAAGAGCAGATTTTGGAAAACAACTCAGAAGGAACAAACCTCAAGTGCCAAAACATGGAGAATCAAGGAACCACAACCAGAAAGATGTGGGATAGTTTTATATGCGGACGGACAAGAAAATCAATGGTACATCGATAGCGGATGTTCGAAGCATATGACAAGTGATATAGAAAAACTTGAATCGTACACTGCTTTAGAAAAGGGAAAGAAATTTTCTTTTGGAAATGATACCCCAGCAGCCATAAAAGGAAAAGGCATTGCTCAGTTGAAAGAGGATGTCAAAGCTGGTAATGTTCTGTATGTTGATGGCTTGAAACATAACTTATTAAGTGTCAGTCAGATGTGCGATAATGGGACCAAGGTGATATTTCGATCAGATGGGTGTAGGGTTCATGATCTTGATACAGGAAGAACAGTAATCAAAGGCAAAAGAACTCCAAATAATCTATACATATTTGAAGAAGGAGAACAACAATGTTATTTGAGCAGGAATGATGAACACTGGTTATGGCATCAGAGGTTGGGGCATCTAAGCTTTTCACAAATAAGGAAAGCATGCAAGTACCAGGCAGTTCGTCGTCTTCCAGACATCACAATTCCAGACAACACCATATGCAAATCATGTCAGTTTGGGAAGCAAACTAGAACTAACTTCCCTGAGAAGGAAGGATTAGCCAGCAGGCCTCTTGAGCTAGTTCATACAGGTGTATGTGGTCCATTTAAGACCAGGTCACCTCGAGGAGAAGAATACCTTATATTATTCATTGACGACTTCTCTAGGATGGTTTGGATAGGGCTTATGAAGCACAAGGACGAAGCATTCGAAAAATTCCAATCCTTCAAAGCCTTGGTTGAAAATGAATTAGATTAAAAAATTAAATGTCTCTGGTCCGACAGAGGTGGAGAGTTTATTTCAAATGAATTTTTCGATTTCTGTGAAGAGCATGGAATAAGAAGGGAATTCTCTACAGCTAGGACTCCTCAGCAAAATGGAGTGGTGGAAAGGATGAACATAACTGTCCAACAAATGGCCCATGCTATGCTTGATGAGTCTGGAACTCCCGCAACCTTCTGGGGTGAAGCTGCATATGCTGCGGTTGTTATTCTCAACAAAACAAATGTCCGAGTGAACATCACTCAAACTCCACATGAGCTCTGGTATGGCAAAACTCCTTCGGTAAAGCATTTCAAAATTTTTGGGAGCAAATGCTATATTCAGAATACGGATGAACATCTTGGCAAACTTGAACCTAGAGCAGATGAAGGCATTCTCCTTGTATATTCTCCCTACAACAAAGCATATAAGTGCTATAATAAAAGACTTGGAAGAATTGTTGACAGCATTGACGTAGTGATTGATGAAAAAGGATACATCCCCAGACAAGTATATCATGAAGATATCAAAGAAGATGAAGACTACTCTCCAAATCAGACAAACGATGAAGAAGAACCTCAAGAGGCACCAAAGGAACAGATAAGGATAGAAGAAAAGACTCCATCTAGGTATGTTCAGAAGAATCATCCTGAATCTCAGATTTTGGGGCAGAAGGAAGTAGGTGTACAAACTAGAAGAACAATCGCAGAAGCCTCAAGCTATTTGGAATTGCTTTCCTCCACTGAGCCACAAAATGTAAAAGAGGCATGCAAAGATGAAAGCTGGGTCAAGGAAATGGATGAAGAACTTGAGCAGATTGAAAAGAACAACACTTGGGAGTTGGTTTCTAGACCAAAGGATAAGAATGTCATAGGGACAAAATGGATCTTCAAGAACAAGTTGAATGAGAATGGGGAAGTTATTAGAAACAAAGCTAGACTTGTTTGTAAAGGGTATGCTCAACAAGAAG
>APFE031467056.1:134264-197321 GCA_000404065.3 Pinus taeda
TCCATCTAAGGAACAAGTTGCTGATATTTTCACCAAACCACTGCCCAGGGAAACTTTTGAATATCTCAGACAGAAGCTGGGAGTTGTTGATGTATCATCTTGCTGTTAAATCTTGTCAGTTTCGGAGAAAAAGGGGTGTACGCGTGTTGGATAAGGAGTATCTGCGTACATACGCTGGTTTGTGCAGAGAAATTCGCATATATGTAGGCTTGATGGATATCAGAAGGAGCAGGCTCTGGTTGAAGATATTCTGATGTGGGTCTATCAGAGACCATCCGGCACAGGTTTAGGGGGAGCAGATAATCTTCTAATAATACATTGTTGGCATTATCTTAGAAGCTTTTGGTTATGGTTCATAGCTGTTGTTGATTTTAGGTGGAACAAAGACAGAGGGAGAACAGAAGGAAATCTTGCTTGCTGATCTGAATGAAGATTGACAGTTGCTGCTGCTATCAATTGTTGATGACTTTCATAAGTCATGTTTTAAATATTCGTCTCTATGTCATGTATCTCTTTCTTATATGGTGTCAAGGTCATGTAACGGCCTATATTGGTTCCCCACTATGCCTGTGATGAAGATGTAATGTACTTGATCATCATATGTAAATTTTTGATGTATATGGATGATCCACACTTGGTTGGGTGATGGATGCATGTATTAAGTCTTTTGGTGATAGGAAGGTCTTGTATTGTTGCATAAGTCTTGGTTCTTCTTAAAGAACATCTTTTTGCAAACCTTGCCTACAGTCAGGGGGAATATGGTCAGCACAGCAAGTCAGAGATTTCAGCATGTACTCAGGGGGAGCACAACCCTTTGCCCTTGATGACAAAGGGGGAGAATGATATCTTGGTGTTGCCATCAAGTCCAAAGGGGGAGATTGTTGGCATTATGGCACAGGTTTGGAGCTATGGCACAGGTGTTGTCCTTGATGGCAACCTTCTGTGGTAACAGAGATCAGTTCAGGCACTCAAAAAATAGAAAAAGACATATACGCAGGTTCATCTAGATGAAGATGCGTATACACGCAGTTTATACATTACAAAAGCACGTATATGTTGGGGATCATTATTTTGGTCCATGTCAATTAGATCTTGGAACTTGAACCTATGTTTTGGACCATGGCGTCTCGTCAGATGTATTGATCCCTAGTTTTGGGTTCATGGTATTGAAATGTTATGGTTTTGGACCGTGGTATTGGGGAAGGCCTAAGGCTATAAAAGAGGAAGGAGATATTGTGGCAAACAGTGATCTGAATTATTATTGAAGATTTGATAAAGCTAGTATATTGGGTGGCGATGCAGACCTGGATCTAAAGGAAGGAGGAACCTTAGCGCAAAAGGAAGGATAAGTTCTATTCATGGGTCATAATCTTTAAGCCTGGATGATAGTATCTTTGTATGATTTTTGATCTGCTAGATGTGGTGCTTTCTTGATCTATAAGTCTGATGATCTGGGTTAATTAGTGATTGAATATCTGGAAGAGTGTGCTGTCCTTTATAGATCTGTACGTAGGTTCAGTGAAATGAAGGCGCGTATACACGTAGTTTATGGGAAGTAAAGGCGCGTATACGCAGGTTGTTCCATACGCAGATGCGTATGCACGCAAGTTGCAGGCTGTTGAAATAGCGTATATGCTTTAATTTGTGATCTAGCTATTTCTGCTTATTGCTGTTGTGTTCTGGGTTCTGTTGTGTGGTTTCTGGTACTGTGTTTTGGGTACAGCTCGTAGAGATGTATCTACTTGATTTCAGATCTAGTTGGTGAAAAGGAGTTTGGTTGATGAAGAATTTCTTGATGATTGTTTGATGTTCATGGATCCAGTCTGAAAATTGATGAAATGTGGTCCGTGGAAGATAGAGAAGATTGTAGCCTTCTGTAGGCCAGCACCTACGCACTAGTATCTTGGCTAGTGCAAGAGCTAAAGGGGGTTGTAGCTCCCTTCCAGGAGAAGCTGGAGAACGAGAGAGAGTTGTATCTCTTTGTAGGTTGTAGCCTGCATACTGGTAAAAATACCGCACCAGTATATTGTAAAAGAAGTTTCTAATTGAAAATAAGATAGAGACGAATTGCAGCAGGTGGTTTTCACCCACATTGGGTTTCCACCTTATATCTTGTGTTCTTGTGTGTGACTGTCTTTCTGCTCTGTTTTACTGTCTCTGGTTACTGTTATTTGATTCTGCATCACAGATTAACAATCATCATCAGAAAGATTAAGTAAAGTAAAAGCTTGTTTTATATACACTGGTTTCCTTCTGCATAATCGCGTATATACGTAGGTTCATTAAACTGAAGTAGCGTATATCAGTTGTTTTCGAAAAAGGAATAATTATCTTGATAATACTGATTCACCCCCCCTCTCAGTATTATTTCCAACATAAACTTCGGATATCGAGACATCCTTAGAGATCTCAGGTTGTAAAGATTTCAAAATCCATTCAAGACGGTACACGAGAGGGATTTCAGCTTTACTGAGCCTCTTTCTCCATCTCCATTCCTGAATATGGTTAGAAATGTGAGTTGTCGTGTCCTGACGAAAATTGGCCAGAAGTTCAGTTCTGGCATCATAACGGACAGGCAACTAGAAATGATTTAAGAAAATATTAGCTAAGTAGGCAAAATATGTAAAGTTTCCCCGTGGAAACTCTATATACCATTTTCCCGCATTACCAGTCAAGGTGCGCTGAAAAATCTCAACCTAACTGAATCATCAATAAGGGAGTTCGACAAGCACCAAAAATGGAATGTGTTCACATGGTCACCTGGGTCCTCACTGCTCTTCCCTTCGAATTTTGGAATGTTCGAAGGGACTTTGGTCGGGACCGAAGGCCAGGCCAAATTATATTTGATTGGATCATTTGTTAACTTTGTGAGGTCTAGCAAGTTCAAATTTGCCAGAAACAGAAGCCTAGGAGGACCTTGGGGGTTCCACCCAGACTGGGCGGAACTCCCAAAGTTCTGGAAAGATTGGCTTGGATTTTGGAAGGCACCAGGTTGCCCGAAGTAACCTACAAAACTAGCTGAACCAAAAGGCATGCCTCGTGATCTATCATAACTTAGAGTTTTACCAACTCTGGCTGCAACACCTCCATAATCGGCGAAGCTTCCTCCTAATGGATTATAAGGAGCAGAATACCCCTGATGAGGATGCCAAGTAGCGGCTAGGAGAGGAATACTTCGAAATGAACTAACTGTGGAGTATGGCCTATTCCCTTGCTGGCCGAGAAACGAATTCCCAGTTCCCATACTACTAACCGGAGGGTTAACCCAACCTTGAAAAGGATTGCTACCTTGTCTTAAAGAAGAGAAAGGCATAGATCCAATTGTTGGGTTGGAATGTGGTATATGACCACCTCTAAAAGGAAAACCCTGGAATGAAGCCGATCCACCCACCATGGATGTGGTGGCACTAAATGGAACTAACGGGATACCCTGTGAATGGGTGCCAAATGGGAAAAATCCAGAACTAAAAGCATTGGTTTGGGAGGTTCCACTCGTAGGAGGAATGGAGGTAGAACCAACTAAATATGTGCTAGCAAAAGACCTAAATAAAGAAGTGGAGGGGATGGAAATAGTTCCTCCCCCTTGTACAAATATTGGATTCTACACAGTCGTAGCACTTGTAGTATATGCCATGCTTCCAATAGTGATCATCGATGGTAAGTGCGTAATGTGACCTAGACTTGACGGTCGATGCTTTGGAGACCCAACATATTGTAATACTTCTGGACGACTAGGAGGTAGGGGAGAATTCGGAGCCACTAATGACTCTGAGAGTTCTTCTACCTCTATGTTATCTTGCGTCCGAAAGAGAACTCGAGAAATTAGTGGAGTATTTCTCTCTTGTCCTGTGGAAGTACCAAGTATATCTTGAAAAATGATGTCCCCGAGGGGAGGATCAATCCCCAATGCGTCGGCTGCCATGGGATGAAACCCATTGGCAGTATTACGTCTGCGCTTTCTAGGTGAAGGCTCTAAACTTGGTGGTGAAAGACCACGAAGTCTTCAAGACCGTCTACGCGATCGGTCAGCCACTTTGAATTTTTTGTTAAGATCTAACTAAAGACTCAAAAAATTGAAAGCTAGGCGAACTAGGAGCATAGAGCACACACTATAAAGTACCTAAAGATATTAGCTAGTCAAACAAATTCCAAGTATTTCTGCTCCGGGTGATTAGGACCAGACAACAAAATACGTGAAAGTGAAGTAAAGGGCCTTCTAAAGATAGTCTAGGATAATGACAGCCCAGTCCTATCAGTGAAGGTAATAGAGGAAGTTACGCTGACCTCCTAACAATAGCCTGCACCGGTGTAAGCCCCCAAGCTTTGCAAGGATTCCCTCCAGTAGTACCGTTGAGAGTGATACAATGTCGACCTCAGGTGCCACGGGATTCCCCTCTGCAGCCACCAGTGTAGATCCCTAGGAGTAGCAACTACAATTACAAACTCGTATCAGAAGCCAGGCAGAACAGTCGTGAGGTAAGTTCAGACAAGTAAGAGAGGGGGTATCTCTCTTCCCTGTCTTTACAGACCCTCGTGCTTAACTCCGAGATCCGAAGCTTTCCTGGTCTTCCTAACACTATTGGATTTTCACTCACTGTTCAGACTCCTATGTTTGACAGTTTAAAATGGACTTGGAGAGTTAACTCTCCACTCACCTAATCCAAGGCCCTAAAATGTCCTAAAACTTGTTGATGTATCTAACTTGACAAATATAAAGTTCTAGTATATTTTAAATTAGAGCTTGAGTTTAATGGGTTGTTATTTAAGACAAGGGATACACAGAAGTGAAACTAGTGGTGTTTTGACGCAAAAGAAATTAATCAAAACCAAACTACATGCAAATGCACTTGTTTTCATTTTTTGATGAAAAAAAATTTCTATAGGGTTCAGAGGAACTTCCAATAAAGACACAACTTTTCCTTTTATTTTATTCAAACTTCACACTCACAAAAGCTAACAAAACTATAAATGCCTAGAAAGATGCACAAACTAATCCTAATGCAACAAGTACATGTTGATGCAAAATTCAAAACTACTATTAAATTGAAAGATGAAAGTTGCTTGTTTATCGATTTTAGATTTGCTACTTAAATGTTTAGATGGAATATAAGTTTTTGTTGCTTGTTTCATCTGAGCACTAAAAGAAAGATGAAGACAGAAAAATAGGCACTTTCACTCAACAAAAAGGAAAACTCAATCAAAACAAAGTTCAAGAAAGAAAAACAAAGTTTCAAGAAGTTTCCTTCAAAAGCAACTCAAAAACAAATTTTCAAAAATGCTCTAACAAGACTGAAACTTGATGACTGAAGAAAATAGGCAATGAAGCACTTTGCGAGTTTGCGACACAAAACAAGTGGGAACTCAACAAAAAGGGTGCTTTTAAATTCTCTTAACAATCAACAAGCAGCAAGACGATGGCAATGGAAACCAAAAGATTGAAAAGACAACTTTCAAGAAAGCGTGAACAAATGACTTTCAGAAAGCAAGAAAAGCAGATGGTCATAAAACTAGTTCAAACATGCAAACCAAAAAGTCATTAAAACAAAACTCAACACAGAGATCGAAATCAATCTTTCTGCCCTGAATACCCAGAGCAGCCAAGATTCCTTGCGAGAAACCTTGTGTGCTTAAGCGAAACTAAATGACGTTTGCAAGAAAAATGAACAAGACCAACCTTTTCACAATCAGAGAGAATTTGAAGCAAGATGCTTGTTGTAAAAATAAAGACCGTGACAAACAGTGATTGTTCCAAACTAAATCAGACCAGCATACTATCTTCCAGAAACCAACAAATTTTAAAAATCTTGAAAATTAAAAATATACGCGACTATGTTTGCACACAGGTGCGTGTATACGTGACACGGCTTAAGGAAACATGCGTATACGCATGTTCACTTAAGGAAATATGCGTATATATGCCTCTGTAAACAGAGAAAAAAAGTGTATACAAAAGCTTCCAAGAAAAACAAAAAAAAAGTCTGGAAAAAATTGATCAAAAATCACAATTCAGGCACTGACTACATAGTAACAGAAGATAAACAGACATCTAAGTCTTGATTGGCTTGAATACACCCAAACTAGGAACAACAATAGTCTTGTCCCCAGCGGAGTCGCCAATTCTGTTGTGGGATAAACTCCCCTAGGGCCTTGGGTGAATACCCTAGCAGACTTGAGGTTATATATGCAAAGAAACACACATTCCATACAATCATAATGCTACTATAAGCAAACTCTATGATAGGGGGCATACCTGAGGTCCTACGTTTGAGAAGAGCCTTCCAGGGTCCAAACCCTTCTTGGAGTTCCTTTTTCTCCTTTGACCTGCAAAACAATCAATTCAAGGGAGTACAACAGTATATGGACTAAACATCATAAAGAAACCATATTCACATTATAAGGAAAGGTAGTTATTTATGCAATTAAACAATTGTTCACATCATAATATGAATATCATAACATGAAGAAGATCTATATCAGGAACAAAGACATGTGTTTCTTTTATTATAGAGAAATAAAGTACGAAAAAGGAATAATTTCAACTAATTCATCCTTTTGCAGGCTCCAAGTGGAACTGTCTCCCGGATTCATCCAATCTCAAGCCTTTAACAAACTCCTTTCATGACTTACTCCATGATATCTCAAGTAGTATGAAATCATCAACACACACAAGGAAACAAGGGTTTCCTGTAGAATGGGGGAAGTGCAGGAGGCACAAGGATCTTCAAACCTGGTCAGGGAAATCTCAGCGTAGTAATATTTCTCTCTCTTCTCTTCTCTCTTTGGCCTTCCCATAGAAGCCTTTTTATACTTCTCCCAAAGTAGTTTTTTAGTTGGGAATTCGTTGGGAACAGTTGGTCCATGGGCACTAACAGGTAATCAACAGGTAAAACTCGTGATCTCCACCCGAAATTAAGGAGATTTATTTTTTTTAAGTGTTTTTAAACATATACGTGGGTTGGTTATACACAAACCCGTGTATACACACGTTTAGCTCAGGGCAATGTTGCGTATATGGAATAAAACACTGTTTTTTAAATTTGGGACCAGGTTTGGAAGGAGGGGTTGCCCTAGGCCATGAGTGTAACATCACAAACCTCAATAGTGAGATTTGGAGCTATAACAACTCCCACAAACTCTGGCAGAGGGCAGAGCCCAAGGAGTAGAGCTTCGCATGCGAGGGTAGTAGTTGGCCCAACAAATGAGATGTACGGGGTTCAATGGGGCCCCATCTTACAAGCAAGCTAGGATGAACAAGAGAAAGCCCCCACTGGAAGGGGTGTAGATTTCAGGCTCTGAGAAGGCAGGGAAGGAGACGGTTAGCAAAAAATGAAAAATGGGCGAGTATCCCAAGGTAACCCAAAGCCAAAAAGGTATCAATGACATCAAAATTCTAGAAGGGGGAGACAAGGGGAACCGTAATCCTGAATGGGTACCACAAGAAGCAGAGGATAAGAACAAAGAGTCAGGAAACGCTGAAGGTCTGCCCCAGTACAGAACAAACCAAGAAGGATCGGCTGGAAGAACCAGAAAGCAGGAGGACTGGGGACATTGCAAGCCTAAAACTATAGAAAACTTGCGAGTGGTAATATCCAACCCATAACTGCATGCTTACATAGATCTTATGTCAGTGCATGCGGTGATCTATAAGTTCATGGGATTCTGGCCTACATAAAGATCTCTATGCTTGTGGATCAAACAACAATGGAAACCGAAAGGGGACGTCAAGCTTCACCTAGGAGCCAAGGGTTTATTCATGGTTATCTTCAAAAATCTGGATGACAAGGATTGCATCTTCGATGGATGGCCATTTTTTTTGCCTCAGTAGGTCTGTATATAAGACTATGGAAACCCAACTTTGCACCAGAACAGGAGACATTCAAGCATGTACCTATTTGGATTCACCTATTCTCTCTCCCAATTGACTACTAGAGACCTGCAACACTAGAATAGATACGCAACAAGCTGAGAACCTTCATTAAAGCTTCGGAGGAAACCATGCAAGAAAGGTATACCTCCTGTGCTAGAATCTGTGTTGAGATGGATGTTTCAGGTGCTCTTCATGAAGGTCTGTGGTTATAATTTAGAGATGAAGTTTTATTTCAAGCTATAGACTATGAAAAAATCCCATTTCAATGTCAGAAATGCCACGAACATGGACACTTATTCAGGTAATGCCCACTGAACAAACCAATCGAGAAACCCAAGGAAAATTCAGGAAAGAATAGGGAAGTTTTCACCCGACCTCCTAGTAGAGAGCGAGCCAATAGGAAATAGCAACCTAAAGCGAGCACATCCATCAAAAGAATAGTCAATGCCTTTTAGGTGCTAGGATCAGACACAGAAGTAGAGGAGGGCACCCAAGAGCCAGATCTATTATAAGATAGCTAGAAAATTAATGCACAGAAAACCCAAGATCCCAGTCCAATCCCTTCAAATGACATCCCACAATTTCTGGAACCAACATAAGAACTAGAGGAAGATTCAGAAATTATAGCTAGTGAAATGGGAATAGAGGACATGTATCTAAGCGATATTATAGAATGAGAAGGTACGAATTTACTGAACATGGTAGATAAATGGAAGAAGAAAGTATGGAACATATAACTGAGGAGGAGGTGGATAGAGTAAACTCACTATTCCTAGCTAGGAAAGATGCAGAATTGAACATGCATAAAAGAAGCTTTGGTGCAACAAAAGGTCTGGGAGTAAAAGCCCTAGGATTGCATCAAATCAACATCAATCCTAAACACAGGAAAAAGAGGGGTTGGAGGACAAACAATGAGGCACTTCAAGAACTGGGCCAGATGCTCCTCAACTCAAGTAAGATGAAAACCCTTGAGGCCTTCACACTCAACCCCTAAAAACTCTGTCAATTATGAAAATGCTTTCATGAAATGCTAGAGGGCTAAATAGCCAAAAGAAACAATGATTACTAAGGAAAAAAGTCATTAATGAAAAACCTGATATGATCTTTTTGCAAGAAACAAAATGTTCTAGCCAGGTAATGAAAGGGATAAGTAGAAATATCGGCAAAAGGTGGAATACATAGAGGTGGAGTGGATTGGTATGGAGGAAGGCTTGGCCGCTCTCTGGAATTCTCTAGCCTTGCATCTAATTTCTATAGAGGCCTCTAGATCGTCCATTTCCCTAGAAGTTCAAATAATAGGAAATTCAAACACTTATCTCTACATTAATGTTTACAACCCCTAGAAACTAATGGACAAACTGGAAATGTTAGATCATCTCTCCAATATGCAGCACAGATATCCCTTGGCTAAAACAATTTATGGAGGAGATTTTAACATGATAACCTCGCTAACATAAAAGAAAGGAGGTATCAGAATGCTAATTTGGGATGTAGAAGCATTCAACAACTTTATCAGGACAACAAAGCTTGTGGATATTATCCCCAATAATGGCTTATATACCTGGAATAAAAAAAGGGGAGGAGATAGGAATATTGCCTCTAGACTTGATAGATTCCGTATAATAGAAGATATTTTCCTAGAAGGGATTACAGTGGACTCGGACATTCTACCCAGTGGAGGCTCCGATCACTAGCCTATCATCATGGACGTAGCCATCCTTAGCACTCCAAGGAAAAAACCTTGAGAAGTTTTGGCTCAGCCATTCGGATTTTATTTCTAAAATAACACACTAGTGACATGAATCGTTGGATATTGGGGGAACCAAAATGTATAGACTCCAATCCAAGCTAAGGCACATAAAAACTAGGCTAAAGTCCTGGAACCAAGAGGCCTTTGGTAACATATTGAAATACAAGAAAACCCTGGAGGAATAGTTGGAACAGATCCACAAGGATTGGCTCCAAGGGGACATCAACCAGAATGCAATCAACATAGAGCAGATGCTCATGTAGAAGTGGCAAGCTAGATGCCAACAGGAATAAATGATGTGGAAGCAAAAATCCTGCATCCAATGGCTGAAAGAAGGAGAGAAGAATACAATGTTCTTCCATCGCTTGGCCAATGATCACAAGTGTGCCAACAAAATCACCCAATTGAAGGATGAATAGGGTACCTCTCTCCAAACTCATCAGGAAATCTCCTCCCTCCTCATAAATCACTTTAGCCAGATCGTTTCAGACCGAACATCAATAGGGAATCTGCTATAAGAGATATTATGACCTCCATTCGAAGGCTAATAACAGAAGATCAAAATAAATCTTTGGATCACCCAATAACCATGGAAGAGGTGGAAGAAGCAGTGAAATAAATGCTGAATGGAAAGGGACCAGGGCCAGATGGCTTTACCATTGATTTTTATAAACCCTGTTGGGAAATAGTTCACATGGAAGTACGCGAGGTGGTGGAAGGCTCCCGACAATCGTCATCCATCCTCAAATCCCTAAACTCTACTTTCATAGCCCTTATCCCCAAAGAGGAGGAAGCCAACACCCTGTCAAAGTTTCACCCTCTTGCATTATGCAATGTTCTCTACAAGATTATCTCCAAAGTAATGGCTAACAGATTGAAGCCAATTCTTCCTGAGATAATTTCAGAAGAGCAATATGGCTATGTGGAGGGAAGAAAAATAATGGACAATGTCTTATTAGCTCAAGAAATGGTTCATACTCTCCAATCCCTGAAAAAATCTCGCATGATCGTGCAACTAGACCTCTCAAAAGCCTATGACAAAGTGAGCTGGAGATACTTGGAAGCTATATTAGTAGCCTTTGGCTTTGCTAATCGTTGGATGAAGTGGATTTTAGCCCTAATTAGATCCCTTGGATTCTCCATCCTTGTCAATGGAGCTCCCACCTCCCCTTTTGCTCCTACCAGAGGTATTTGTCAAGGGGATACCATATCCCCTTTCCTTTTTTTTATTTTGATGGAAGGCCTAAGCCGCATCATAAAAAGTGCGAAGAAGGAAAACTTAATACAGGGCCTCCAACCCTTGCCCTCCTACTCGACAACCACCCACCAACAGTTTGTAGATGATACCATGCTCCATGGAACCCCCACGATTCGGGAGGCTCTAGGCTTCAAATCCATTATCAGTCGCTTCAATAAAGCCTTGGGTATAGACCTAAATCTAACCAAATCCTCCATTTTCTTTTTCAACACCCACGTAGCAGTCCAAAAAAATCTCTCGGCAATCTTCGGTTTCAAAAGGCAAAACATTCCTTCTAAATATCGAGGAATCCCTCTCACTAACAAACCTTGGCAGAAGATCCATTGGGATAATCTGCTCTCCTCTCTTGAGATTCACAATAAGCACTGGACCAACAAAGCCCTTAACTTTATTGGCCACCTTGCCCTCACTAAAGCTGTCCTTCAGGCCATTCCCTAGTACATGCTTTCCATTCTTCCAGCCCCCAATGGAGTCCTCCAGAAGATAAGGCTTATTCAAAATACTTTCTTATGGTCTGGGAACTATGTTAAACAGAAATGGTCTTTAGTATCTTAGGAGAATATCTGCAAACCTAGGATCCTAGGAGATTTAGGATTGTAAGACCTGAATACTATCAACAAAGCCTATGGAGCCAAACTTTGGTGGAGATGGGTTAAAGAACCACAAACTCCTTGGGCCAGGCATTGGAAAGCTAAGTATGCTGATAATTACATCCCTCAAAATCTAATTAGAATCACAGAACCTCTAGGAGGCTCCCCAATCTAGAACCTAGTGACAACTAATCGAAGCATCATACAGGAATAGAGCTTTTGGGAGATCTGAAATGGTCACACAGCTCTTTTTTGGGAGGATGACTAGTAGCAACTGCCCAAGCTTGAATGCCCTGATTATCTTCCCATTCAACGAAGGCACCAGGAACAAGGAAAGATGGCGGTGAACCGTTACTAGAAAACTAACTTAGTGAACCAGCAATGGAGACAATGGGTCTTACACAACACCCTTCAGTCAGAATGAATGGATAATCATCTTTTATCCCTGCAAACATGTCTAGATAAAAGGAAAATCCACTACTATCATGATGCAGATCAACTGAGATGGGGCAAGCTTGATGGGGAAACTTTTACACTAAAGGAGGCTAGATCTTACATAGAAGAAAGGGATCAGGTAGGAAAAGTTAATTGGCATAACGATGTGTGGGATGCAAACATTTTGCTCAAGATAAAAACCTTCCCGTGGCTCCTAATGCACCGTAGAACCCTCACCTGTGAAAACGTATGGAAAAAAATGATTGATAGGTCCCTCTCGTTGCCCCCTCTATGAAATAGAGGAGGAATCAATGAATCACCTCCTCAATACCTGTGAGTGGACCAATAGACTGTGGGATTGGATGGAGGAAATATTTAAGCAAATGAACAGAACCGAAGATTCAATACAGGACAACATATCAAATTGGATAACAAATTACTCCAAGTGTGAAACAATCAACACTCTATGGAAGCTTACCCCTGGTTTCATAGTTTGGTCTACTTGGAAAGAAAGAAACAAAAGAGTTTTTCAAGAAGAATCTAGGTCAATAGAGAAAATAAAAACAAATATCCTACAAAACATGCGGGAAACAACTCTTACCAGGTGTAAAGTTGAATAGTAGATTGAGCCATCTGTTAATGACAAACAAATTATGCAAGTTTTTGGAATAGATTCAGCTCCCTTTCCCATGTCTCCTACGTAGCGTCCTCATCAAGTTCCCTCTATGACCTCCTAGCAACCTCCTCAATGAGGTTTTCACAAATTGAACTTTGATGGAGCCTCTTGGCAACCCTGGCCTTGCAGGCCTAGGAGGTGTTCTTCACAATAACAGAGGAAAAATTCTTCATATCTTCAGTCAATATATGGGGGAGGCTACCAATAATGAGACTAAATTCGTAGTGTTAGAGCAAGGACTCCAGATCCTAATTTGCTTGGGAAAAGGGTCTACTGTCATGGAAGGGGACTCTCTACTGGCAATCAACGCAACAAGGAAATTGCAAATAGGAATGCGACCTGAAAAGGTGACGAAACATTGGATAATAGCCAAAGTAATAGAGCTCATTGCAAATCACCTTTCAGCTCTCGATGGCATTATTTTGCAGCCGTGGTACGTACTGCAAATGTTGTGGCAATTGCCTTGTGAACTACGGGGTCAATCATTGAAATAACTACCCAGACACTAGTTGGCAAGATGTAGGATGTGAGGAGCTTCAGGCCAAGTGTTTACAAATTTCTAGGCAAGATATTATGAGGATGGAGGAAGGGCTAAGTGGAACTATGGTACTGCTCTTCATTGAATCATGAGGACAGCCATAAATGTTCACTCCCCTAGTTATTATGCCCGGAATTGGCACTACGAGGGGAGGTCCTATCACTCACATCGAAAGGGGAGGAAGATCTATCACAAGAATGTAAGTCAGATTATGAACAACATAGCAAAGGACATGTGGCCCATGTTCAGCAGCCATAAGCGTGGAAACTTGGATGCAATTGATAATAATCATGGAAAGACAATCGGAAATCTAATGGGGATTAATTATGTCAGAAACCAAATAATTACGGAGGCTCCACTGGAGATCATGAACCATCAAATTGCATCTTCAACCATGAATACAAAGATCACTGTAAGGATTTTAACCTGCCATACCTGTCTCCTAGAACTAAGTCCTGTGTGCACTGTCTGGTTTTTAGAAGCTTGTTCAATCCCTGTTGATACCTGGAACAACACTATGAAGAACAAAGTTAGTTGAAATTCTTCAACTACTAGGGAATTTAAAAAATCCCGGGAGGCTTACGAGACCTCTGTCTCTGCAAGGGGAAAAATGAAAATTGAAGAAATTGAAACTAAGGTGAATGAAGCTCAGGAGGGGCCAGATGTTAATACCATCAGGGAGGAAACCTATTGGCTCTTTGACCGAGGTACTCCTGCAACTAGAGCCACTCAATTATTAGGAACTCAGGGTGAAGCTTCGTGCATGAAGACCATGTTAGCCAAAGCTGTCAGTTTTTAGGGAGCTACCCTTAAAGATGCTAACTATGCTACTTCTCTTGCCTCATCCAAGAATTTTGCAAGGCTGGAATCATTGGAGGTCAATGTGAAATCTCTTACAGAGGAACTCATGATGCTTTTGAGAATTTAGGAGCTTTCACTCGGCTCTTGAAGCTCTCTATTTTCCAAGGGCTTAATATTGCTTTTGAAATCCCGGAGGAAGACTTCAAAACCTCCACTGTCAAGCACCATAACTCCCAGAAGGTTCTAAAAGCTGAAAATATAAATGAAGCAGCAGGTCCAAGTGCTCCCACTCAAGACTTCGTGGAAATGGATTAGTGAGGTCTACGACATAGTCTTCTCTTTGCAATATTTTCATATAAATGTCTGATTTTGTCTTGTTTACGATGGGCTTTCTTAGGCCCTGTATGCCAATTTTGAGTCTAGTTTTATTTGGAGGCCCTGCAAGGTTGGCCTCTTCTACTTATCAAGCTTAGCTTGTTAATTTTCTGTTTGGGTTGCTCAGTTCTTAAGCCATAGGCCTATTGATCCTTTAGGCACTGTGTGCAGCTTTTTGGTCAGTTTAGCCTGTAGCACTCTGTTCTATTTGGTTATACAGACCTGGTGTATTTTTATGTAATTTTGTGATATAATATACATCTACTGATTTACACAAAAATAAATAAATTTCATAGTGTAACAAAGATACATTTGAAAAAACATTAACAATGATTAGACTGGACCCCTACTAGCCATGATAGAAATTTTGTCAAACATGTCACAAAAATGAAAGCTATAAGTTTTAATAGAAGAACTGAGCATATGGGTCTCATAGTTATCTGAGAATATATATGAGGCATTTTTCCTTATCAGATTAGCTACATTATCAGCTATCAAGCCATAGATACATTGTTCATTCATTTACAAGTATAATACTCATGAAATAAAGAGGAGGAATAACCTCATATTAATGATGCAATGACCAACTAGGTTTGGAACTTCCACAAACCACCTGACCATAGATTGGTTGAACCAAATATTTCTTTTAGCTAGTCATCCCCATGCCATATTCCAAGCATGAATGTGGGATCTCATGGAATAATCTGTCAAAACAAAACCATGGCTTCCAGAGGCCAAACCACCTCATCCCATCATACAGTGATTCCATTTCATGGTTAGACATCATGAACCATTGCCATATTGGTCTCTACCCAAGCCTTCTAGAGCTCTAGAGCATTTGTTCCAACCAAGGCTTCCAGGACTAGTAACTCAACCCACAACTACCACCGGACTTCTAGATCATTTGTCCAACCAGGGCTTCTGAGACTACTAACTCAACCCACCAATGGCTTCCAGAGCATTTGTCCAACTAAGGCTTCGAGGAATAGTAACTCAATCCAAGATGTTACAAGGATTCTAGAGTGTTTGTCCCACTGAGGCTTCTAGGAACTAGTAACTCAACCCAAGATAAAGGAAACATGAGAACCAACCAGCCAAAAAAAAAAAAACCACAACACCATGGCTATCCTAGAAATGTCAAGGCTAGGAAAATCCACTGTCAATCCAGGCAATCCTCCATGCCAATGACAAATCATGACCAATAAACCACATGCATATGCCATGCATGCCAAAACTAGTGAGGAAAACATACATGCAACTCGGTACCTACAAGCAAAACCTGTTGTAGCTGCTGATCCCGATGTCCTATTTCTCCAAGTGTCCAAGTATGCCACACTCTCCAAGAGTTCTTCATGAAAGCTCTAAGTGTCCAAGAGTATGAGAGAGAGACTATAATGAGATCTCCAAAACTAAAATAACCAAAAATCTTACACTAACCAAGCCTAAGCAAAAACTTACATTGACCAAGCCTTGAGAAAAATCTTACACTGACCAAACTTGAGCCAAAGCTTGAGAAAAAACTTGCCAACTAATCCTCAAAAGCCTTTTTATCAAGGAGGCCTCTATTTTCTTCATTTTCCTCCTCACATGCAACATGTGACCTTTCACCTTCCTTTTCTCCCAGTTTCCATTATTTTCATAGATAAATGCCAATAGATTCCATTTTGACTTTCCAAAGCCTTTGCCATTTCCTTTCCCAATTTCCTTAGCCATAACAAACTAAAGTGACACCCCACTAGGATGTTTTTTTCCCATCATTAAACTTGGAATGCATGTCCCATGACCATCGTCTTATCTTTTTACATGGATTTTTAACCAGGGTTGTTACAGAACCCTCCCCCTTGGGGGAACACCATCCTTGGTGTTAAATGCCACCTGTAACCAACAAGGCCATTGAAAACAAAAGATACCACCCATGGAGTTTTATAGCATAGCTCGTTGCACTATGTACATTGACCACTGCTAAAAACATTACAAACATATCTCTTACTGGAGCTTTATAACATAACTCATTATGGTATTTATAATAATAACCACATATACACATAAACATTTGCTTCACCCAATAAATAATCATACTATCTATGGAACTTTATAAATTCATCTCAATACAATATTTACAATAATACACACATATGCACATTTACTCAACCAACAAATAAAAGGATACTATGCCTGCATTTGTAACAAGGGAATCCAAAGGCTCACACCTCCACCCTCAAAGTAATACAAGAATTCACCTCCTTCTTAGGAAGTCTAGAATCCATTGCAAGGTCAAATATGCATCTAATGTCCAATGCTATAATCTTGCACCACTTTTCCTCTCAGTGAACAGTTACCGGCTCATTGTTCCAGGGGACACTCCCAATGTGCATTTGATTCCATATGAAAATTCTAATTACCGAAACAAATATATCCTTGAACTTCCCTTTTATACTACACAGTCCCTCGGGCAATTCGATCATTGTTTTCCATGCAATCGCACACCTTCCAATTTTCATTGGCACCACCATCCCGGGAAGTCCATCCCTTGAAAAGGTTTCCTTTCATAATAAGGTCCAAAAACCAAGGCATATCCCTACCTTAAAACCATCATACTAGTCATAGCATGCTCATAAAAATAAATGGATACTATTGGGTACTAGTGTCCCACAAAGACCCTTCTATTGAATGCTTTACCAGCACATTGATGCCTATTCCAATTCCTTTTGTTGTTGCTGCTAATGCTTTTGATCTGTTTTGACCACCCAACCGGACACTTCATGCTTTCATGTACTAAGCACATAATTTCCCTTAGATTCAAAATAAATTGAAATAACTTTAAATCATACCTCATTGGTGGCCCGTGAACAAGGTACACTTGCAATTTTGTTCACTTCCTGTCACAACAAGTCTTACTAACATCTTTGAATAAATCATCATGTATAAACATGTCACATTAGGTTAACTCAAAACACAACCATCATAGATCAAAATCATAAATCACATGTGACCATCATAAACTAGAACCATAGATCACATGTAATCATCATAGTCCAGAATGATAAATCACGTGCATAATAAAACTAAAATAAAATATTGATGCTTATACTTTAATCAATCCTTAGCTTCTACTTTTTCATTATTTCATACACACATCAGATTGATTGTCACACACAAAAAACGCCTAGTTCCTTCTCCACAACCATGTGCACATATACATAGTGTGCATCACACACATACAACCACACATGACATAAAACACCATGCAATACATGCACCTACACCTAACATACCACACATACACCTACACCTAGTGTATAACATAAGAAAATACATACTCCAGCATCTAATGTACACCACAACACAATACATACACCTATACCCAATGTAAAACACAACACAAATACATACACATAGTACAACACAATGAATACATATGTCATGATACCATGACTACACAATGCACATACATAGTACCACATGCTTGCAACACAACATGTACGACACACACACAATGCCACATGTACACTAGCACCATATGTACAACATGTACATAGTACCACCTGTACACAACACCACCTGCACAACATGTGCACAACATCACATTTACATGGCGCCACCTACACAATGTGTACACAATGCCACATGTACACCACACCACCTATACAATGTGTACACAATACCACATGCACGAAATATACATGACACCACATGTATACAACATCACATACACATCATGTACACAACACCCTGACACATAACAACACATGTAAAACCTTTACATAGCACCACATGCACACAAAACTACATGTACAATCATGCACGCAACACCATATGTACATGGTACCACTTGTACAACATGTACAAAAAACGATAAATAGCACTGCATATACAACATGTGCATAACATCATATGTATACAACACTGCATATCCAACATGTGCACAACACCATATCCACACAACACCGCATATCCGTCATGCTCACAATACGATATGTACGAAACACCCCATATCCAACATGTACATAACACTATTTATACCCAACACCGCATATGCAATATGCACACAACACCATAGGTACAATCACTGCATATAAAATACGCACAACATATACACAACAATAGCACTAAAAATCCAAGACCATACTTCCTCTACCAAGCAACCTTGCTTCTAGTGTCTCTCCACCATCCATGCTTATCCTAGCATGTTGTGAATCACACTGTTTTCATTTTGCTAATGTATCTCTTAGCCTTAGCCTATATAACATAAACATAGACATATTATAATCACATAATATCAATTAATATGCACATGATACTAACCTCAAATGTATGTCAGGCTACTCTTCCCACTTGATTCCTCATGAACCAATAATCTCTTCATGCCATTCACCTACATAAGCAATCATTCCTCCACAAGAACGACCCCTAATGACCCTATCAGACAATGATATATATATATATATATATATATATATATATTATATATATATATATTATATATTATATATATATTTTATATATAACCATCAACATAAAAAAATCATGATCCTATCAAAAAACAACATGCATACATACATACATACATGCATATATATAAACATTAGCATAAACATGATCACAACATAATTACCAATATCATAAGGTCAAGGTTAAGAGAACTCCCTTTATCCATGCACGATGTGCACAACATTGAGAATAACCACTCCCAACATAGCCAAGGAATCAGATGCCTCACATCCATTCACTTTAGATTTCCTGTTAGATTTCTCATGATTGTCCTGCCACCATCCATTTACACTAATGGACCCAACCAACTTAGCTGACTATCATACTCTTACCTTTAGCTACCCTTACATACGCACCAACTTCATCTGAGTCTTTCATTACCTGTTGGGTTCCACAAATCTCTCCCATAGATCCATCATCTCTCTTCTTTCCCAACCAATTCCCAAAGCCCTCAAAACATAAAAGGCAAGAACAAGAAACAATCAAGAAGAAAATCATGAAAACCAATAAAAATACGACACAAAAAACAAAGTGGAAACCCCTTATACCATACATAAACAAAACCTCAAATCAAGCTCAACAAATCACAAAATACCAAAAGCACAAGACTCACAACAAACACCATGACTCCACCCGCATAGGTTTCGAATGCTTCCAAGTGAAATCTCAACCCAAGCCTTCTTTAATATTTCATGGTAACCTCTTTTCCCATGTAATCCCCTGCATCATACTACCATAAAAACATAATTTTCAATGCATAAGTGAACATAACATTACACCATTGCCTTATTGGTTGTGCCAAACATGTTTCCCTGCAATTTCTCACACATGTCTACCACATGTTCCAAGGATCAAGGAAACATATCTACTAATTTGAGCTCAACATTTACCAAGACTAACAATCATGTCATAATCCATAGTCAACTCATAGTCATTAGAAATAATGTTACAACTATCACCTACTTACACTCAAGTACATATCAAATATCTCAACACATATGTGTGAGTAAAACCATATTAAAACAATATAATTCCTTCAAGCAATCTTACACACACATAGTCATATTATGCAATTAATCAAACATTCAACGAACTTTCAAACTTACCATGTTAAATAAATCAACTAGATGACATAATCAAACAATAAAACATCAAATAGATGACATAGTCAAACTCATACCTAAATGTCATAACCCTAACCATCTGCTTAGGCCAATCCAATTTAGCATGATACATATAACATCAAGATATTAATGCAATAACCGTAATCATTAAGTAACATATAACAACAAAAAAATAGCATATAACATGCTCATCAACAACATATAACATAATAATCAAGTTATATAACATAAAACAACAACAACAATGCATACAACCACAAGTTACTATCATTCATGACTATTCGAAACATGTACATATGAATAAACTAATCAACTATCATTTATCATACATGTAACCATAATAATAATAGAATGAAAATAATATCAGTAACCCTAATGCTTATAACAAACATTAACCAACATACTTGCATGTCCACCATACAAACCTGTATGATGATATGGTATTAGTCCATTGTTTCAACTTCACTTTAATGATCTGCATCTCCTACTCTATCTCATACAACATGATAGCATCATAACATACCAATAACATCATGATGACCTAATTGCATATAATTACCTCACAATGCATGTCTAACCTACCATACATGCATAACCATAACCATGACAATGCATGCATAACAAAATATAGACACCAATGTGCATAACAAATGCATATACAACCATACACTCATGATGACACATCCCACAACAACACTATCAACCTTCACATGGAAACGTCACTACAACCATGATCAACGCCATGAAAATGCAACAAGCACAGGGAATACAAGTGGAAGGAAAACATATGCAATGGACATTAATGCATGAGCAATTGTTATAGGACAAATTTACCTCCTAATCAGCTCAGAGGAGAAAGACAAGATGACTAAAAGAATGACCACAGTTGCAGGCCCAAAATCCACACTAATGCTCTCTGTATGCTGATAACCTGCTTTATAAAACTTGTTTACAAGCATAAAGGAGTGTTAGTCAACCTGCTAACTCATTTTGTTAGACCAGTGGGAGCATTAGTGAACTTTAGTGATGCTCAAGTGGTTATGTCAACGAATCTGCCATTAAATATCTAGATATTATTTCCCTAAAAATGCACAATAAAAGCAGGGAAACTCCAAAAATCAAGATATTTGGAGAAATTCTATTCTGAAAATAGAGGCAAATGGGAAAAAGCTGGTAAACGAGGTAGTTTCATGGTTTTTACCCAAATGAACTACAGGTGGAGTTGGGAAGCCCTAATTTGATTTCTATTTAAGAAATGAGAGGGCCATTGCACAAGGGTCAGAGCATTTAGAAGGATATTACATGGTGTTGTTGTGATGTTGTCATATTCTTGAAGGAGCTAGCTAAAAGAAGGAGAGAGAGAGAGGAAGAAGGGATAAGGAAGGCTGATGCAATAGGGTTGTTGTAATCACTCTTCTAAATATAGGACTGCGGTTGTGTTCCACTACTCGAAGTGTTAGTGATATTGTGCATTTATTTGTCCATTCTGATGCTTGTTGTGTTGAGTAGATTAGTTACACATTTATACTTGTTTATTATGAATTCTTTCATTAATTGTCATAAATATATATTGTGATTGGTTTGTTGCATTCTTTTGTGTAGGAATCGTCTTGGAGCCGGTCAGGAGGAGTTCTTCTTACCACACGGAGATCCCCAAGTGAATCTAGAAAGAACCAAAGGTGATCCTTTCTCCATATCCTGTCAATATATGTTAGATAGATGAACATGTGTGTAATAGGTACCTTTTTTAGATAACCTTACGGTCTTTCGGAAGTCCTGGGAAGAATTTCGAGGGTAGTTTTCATCCCGTGCATTTTACCCCATAGCAGAACTGGCGACTCCGCTGGGGACTATACATTTAGTTCCCCGTTATCTGGACTCCTCTCAGATCTCTTCTCTCTTCTATGAGCTTCCCCCTTCTTCATATCCTTCTCTGATCCACCATCTATTTTGTTGCATCCTGCAAAGTTGCTTTCCCTTCAGAAACCAATCCCAAAAGCCCACTTTTTGAGCTCTTTCCCTCACTAATGCAGATTTCTGGTCTAAATAGAGCTTTATAAAGCTCTTTGACTGTGCAAAGGGAGCGTTAGTGGCCAAACTAAAGCTCTGTTTACACATAGACAGAGCGTTAGTGACCCATTTCCATGTTTTTCAAGAGATTTTGTGGACCAAAAGGTGGGGAAACTTGTCCCAAGGGCTAAATTAGGATCTGCAATAGTATCATGCTAACAAATTTGGTGTCTTAAAAATTATTTTTTAAGAAAATGCTTTAGTTTTTCTCTCAAAAAATAGATATGTGTTGAAAGGAAAGTTGATAAATTGTATATCTCCTTCTGTCAAAATAGTTGTAGGCTGCTTTGTTTTGGTTCAATAGTTGTTAGGGAATATTGAGAAAAGGAACTTTCGGTTATGCAAAGTGTTGAATGACTTTAGATGCACTGGTGAATACATGTGTGAAATAATATGTGTAGAATAAGACTTGTTTGCATAAGGAATTGATTTTTTTTTTCAAAAGCATAGTTCTGCATGGTTTATCGAGTTGAGAGTCTCATCAAATTCATACGTCAACACCCCCTTTGAAGACAAATAAAAAAGTACAGTAAAATTTACACTAAATTCAATCAGATACTATTTTTTAGAGTAAACCAACATTAGATAGATTAGGACTTGGGTTAAGAGAGTGAGTCAACTACCCAAGGTTGTAAATCAAACTAGTGTTGTTAAAGAATGAAAAATCCTTCTACACTCATATTACCAAGACCACTCCACTCACACTGGAGTGAAATATGAGACAACATCAGATTTTAATCAAAGGTATCTCACCTTCTTTAACGACTCATTTGGGCATTCATTGTAACAGGGTTCCCTTCAGGGATTTCATGAGTTGGGGACTCAGGTATCCTGCCCACACAGCGTGCTCTCTACAACTATGTCCCCCCTAGTAATATTTGTGATTTGAGGTATCTCTAGTGGCCAATACTTCTAGGTACTTACCTAAGGTGACTGGGATGGGCTGTCTTGGTACCTCAAATGGACGGACCTATTTTGTCTTTAGTTTTTGGGAGGGTGCTTGTCTTCACGAGAGTACTTGGCCCCTCAATCTGAGGTTTGAGCGAAGCTCAAAAGTAACCATAACCGTACATTTGGCCATCCTTCTTTGTTACTCATTGAGAGACTGGGTTTCATCTCCAGTAATTGGTGTTTATCAGACAAGGTAATTTCACTTTGTTTGTTGATTGTCATTTTTAGTGTATTTTTTCTTTTTAGGTACTTGAGTGCTATCATTTTTGAGACTTAAAGAATATCGCCTTAAAATTTATTTGATAAAATTTACCAGTCATAGTGGCTACATCTAACCCTCACCGTTAATATAGATAGTTGTTAGGACTTCCTCCACTCATTGTGGAGGATCTGCTGAGATCCACTGACTCGGATTCCTCATCTTCGAGGAATCAGTATCCTAAATTGTGCACGAGATCATTCTGGACGACTGACGATTCTGATTTGTCAGAGGATTTCTTTATGGAAGGATCTCTTCCTCATTTTAACACTCCTCTTACAAATATGTCGAATCCTGTTATTGATCCTGTCATACCAGTACTTCACTCTTCACTGGGAGGAACTCCCCCATCTATTCAGTCAACACCTCAAGGGTTGTGGAATTATAGAGACACTGTGAGTCCTCTACCACTTCCCGAATCGACAATCATCACAACATCAACAATGTGGAACCCCACAATCCCATTTGTCCCAGGTACTACAACTCACATAACACCCTCTATCAGTGGAACCCAGCAGATGCCAGTTTCCACTCCTATGGTGTTCCAAAGCATACCTTTGACTAGTGCCACATATAGTGCTCCATATAACACTCCATGTGGCACTATGGGCATGGTTCTAGTTTACCAAAACCAAGGTCGGCCGCCAATGTATGGTTCTAACCCGCAAATTCAGATATTTGGGGCAGTTTCCAATATGCACATGGCGGTGGGGAATGTCACAGTTCCCCCTCCATTCTTAGGCATGCATGGACAGTTGCTGATTGACATGAATTTTACTTCTATCAATCAAAGCCATATGGCCAGTTCAGTGTCGGTTGGGAATCCACAAGGGATTCCCACCCAAACCATGGGATCACCCTACTCACAAGCTCAGATGAGTCAAGGGGGCACCGCTTATACTAGGGGAAGCTTCATACCCCAGTATCAAAACCCTCATGGTAATCCACTTTACAACACCATACCGCAAAGCAATTGTTACACCTCGCAGCCTATGTACAACATAGGGAACCAAATGATGGGCGGAGCACAAAGCTCCTAAAGTCATCTATCATCACAATGGTCCGAGTCAGGGGCACCCAACAATTTGCCTTTTTTGGCAACATTGGATATCCCCAACTTATACAAGTTGACTAACGACCCCATCTACCATAACCTACAATAGTTGTCGATCTCGCATAAAATACCGGTGGATATTCCTAAGTTCGACGGAAAACAAGGGGAGGATCCAGGGACTCACGTCACCACCTACCATCTATGGTGTGTTTCTAACTCCACGGTGGATGACAGTGTCTGGTTGCATATTTTTCCCTGCACCCTCACTGGCAATGCTGAAAAGTGGTATATTGAGTTACCATGTGCGTCAGCGAATACCTTTGACGCTTTAGCAATGGAGTTTCTAAAGTACTTTCAGTTACCTATCCGTTATGAGACAGGGACAAAACTCCTCACTTCATTTCGTTAGGATACCTCCACCCACATCTCCAATCATATCCATGAATGGATACATAGGTGAAGGTTAGTCAAAGTCCCCATCCTTGATTTTCTCTTAACATACTGGTTCTATAAGTCGCTACTCCCACAAATCGCTAGAGATGTCACTCTAGGTGGTCCGGTCACAGAGGACCAATCCATACGTCATGCCCAGGATTTAGATTTGATCTATTCACAATCTGGCAGTTTGTATGACATTATCCCCTATGCTCCTAGAAACCCCAATCCTCCCACCACTTAGTGCCCTAGAGCGCATGCCGACAGGATCATCAACACAATCTCCATGAGCACTATAAAACAACTCAGTGGGTCCGTTGCCAAGTTGGTAGTGGACCCCTCTACCAAAATGATTACTCTTCCTACCACTACGATTAACTCTGTGTAGTCTACACAAAAATCCAGTAGCAAGAACAAGAAGAAACATAACAATATTTCTCCTTCTGAGGAGCAATCATCTAAGCAGCCCAACTTGAAACATAAGGCCACTGTGCCTATTGATACGGAAAAAGATAAAGGCACCAACTATTCATGCAAACTCTGTCTTGAAGATCACGTAACCTAGCTTTGTCCGCATCTTCAAGAATGCATGGATTACCTTACAAAAAAAGATTCTGGTAAGACACCTACTGTCCTTAGAAATCCTTTTCCTAATCAACAGCAGCAACATCTCGTTGTCAACCAACTGCCATCCACGTTAGGGGGCAGTGATGGTTCGCAACAACCTTTAGCTGGTGAAGGAAGTTCTACTGTTTACACATTTCAAACGGTAGAACTAACAACCAGAGCCAAATCTTATGAAGCTCCTATCGCTCTGGCAGTAGAATCATTCGTAGGTCAAAACCCATTGCTGCCCAACGATATGCGAATCGAAAGGCCAGTTGAGGACCTTGTAATTCGAGCCCCCAAGGGGGCACTTCGATGCACAATGCACAACACATCTGCACATGCCGCCCAACACTACAACATTGTAGAGGATTTGGCACAAGCGCCGTCAGCCATGTCGGTGCTCGAAGTATTACAAACATGCCCTAGCCAAAGGAAAGCTTTGCTTTCGACTACCGGGGGCATTGACATTGTGGATTCCATGCTTTCCATTTTCGACATGGACAAGTGTAAACCTAGCCTTTCCCACCAGCTTGCATTTCAGGTGCATATCACTTCAAAAGGGAAAGGTATACACTGAACTGTCATTGATGAAGGTGCTTCGACCTACGTCATGTCGGCTTCACGTTGGCTCGCCTTAGGTTCCCCAACCCTCTCACCACTATCGAACTCCCTTAAAGCTTTCGACGGCCACACCTTTGTCCCAAAAGGATACTTAGCCAGTTTTCCCATCACTTTGGCTGGGAAAATAGTAACGGTGGATGTAGAAGTCATAGACCAAAAACTCGACTATAATCTGTTCTTAGGTCGTAGTTGGACATATGCCATGATGGCCATTGTATCCACTATCTTTCATATCATCCTATTTCCATTGGATGGAAAGGTCATAACAGTGGATTAGTTGTCTTTCTGCACCCATGATTATTCAGCATTACGAAATGGCTCTGTACCCCTAGTAGGAGGTGTAACTAACAGTTTTGTGAGTATCGATACCGGTCTATTGAACGATTCCTCCTTGATGGGTTGTTTTCCTCTTCCGTCGTCGTAGGTTCCTCAATCGGTTAACATGCTTTCATCAATTCCTCATGAACTAACCAATCCCTAGATCCTAATGGTGCCTTCAGACCTTGACACATTCGGAGACCAGATGTCATTGTCATCAGCTGAACCAGCCTACCAGGGCATTCAATCAGCATCCACATCTCCGGTTAAGTTGTCTATCGCTGATGGTACCACCCCCTTCCCATAACCACTCTTCCTTTAGATCCATGCGATTAACTCCTCTCAACAAACAAAGCCGTTAGATAAATCATGAGGTTTGGAGAGCAACATTGGGAGGAATGGCATATTCGAGGTTCAACATCTGATTCAGACATGATGCCACTTCCAGTTCTGTCCTCTGACACAAACGAAATCATTTCCCCACCCTATATAAGCATTCAAACTCTTGGAGTGGATGAAAATATAGATGAAACTTCTAGGTCATTACCCATAAATAGTTTAGTCACGACATGCACCATGGAAGACACCCCAATAAGCATAGATTGGAGTCTTGAGGAAATTTCAAACTCCACCTGCCTACATAAGGAATTCCATGAAGAATTTGTTTGGTCTCAGGAGGAAATGCCTGACTTTAACCTGTTGTTTGTCGCACATGAGATCCAACTTTACGACGAAGCAAAACGGGATGGCTGGCCACTTCCTTCCCTCGATATAGCTATTGAACCCATGCCTAGCCCTACGGCCGAAGAAGAATGCCTACTATACCTCAAACAACTAGATAAAACCCATAGAGATACTGATTTAGCACTCACAGCTCACAAGGAGTGGGTACAAGCCAGATTTGCACAAGTGATTAGCTTTTCTTCTTTCGAAGAGGGTAACTTTGTCTCACTCTATCATCCAAATGATAATCTCTTGGAGGCATGCACGCTTCGATCCATTTGGCTAGGTCCCTATGTCATAACTAAAGTCCTCCCCTCAGGGGCATATGAACTATAGGACTGGGATGGAAACCCACTCAAGGAGCCCACATACAGGCTCTACCTAAAGAAGTATTCTACCTAGTGTCATGCTAGGTAGGGACTTTGTAATTTTATGTATTCATAAGTTTTGCATCCCTTTTTTGTTGTGATTGGATTTTTTTTGTTATTTAGAGAAGTACTTGTCTCATACATTATGTTCGCAATGCAGATGTTGTCGTTACCCCTAGCATACATAGGATACGTAGATGGTGCTAGTCGTCACACATGGCACATTGCATCAGTTGCTTGGGTCATCTCTACACCCGAGTCAGAACTATTTTGCTCTGGGGGAGTCTTTCTTGGTACTACCACCAACAACATTACTAAGTATATGTCCGTCATTTCACTTCTCACAAAAGCATCATCAAGGGGCATCTCTAATCTGGTGGTCAGGTTAGACTCCTAGCTGGTCATTATGTAATTGACCAATCATGATCACGTCCACAATCCAACCTTGTTACATAACTATCTAAGGGTACACCTCTTGGAACGCCAATTTGACACAATCACATATGAGCATGTTCCTCGAGAATTAAATATTGTCACTGATTTGTTAGCTAACTGTGTATTAGATTAGCATTTGTCACATTTGTTATAATAAGTATGCATGAGAAGTAAAAACATTTACTAAAGTTAAAACTTTTTCACAAAAACATTTTTTAAACACATTTACACCACCGTAAATACCAAAAATCTGTATTATATATATATATATATATATATATATATATATATATCTAGATTGAAATCCAGTTTTTTACATCAAAAATATTCCAAAAATTGGATGAGTTAAGTACAAAATGGCTCCAAGCCCAACTATAAACGCTCATATGGCTATGCTAGGACACCTTCTAAAATGAGCCTATTGCTCCAGAAAATCTAAAACAACTCTAGCTACCCTCTGAAGAGGAACCAGAAACTACTCAGGTACACCAACGATGTGTCGCTGCATATGAGCAAGAATCTCCCTCATAGGAAGGGGAGGGACACCCATAGTCAAACCCTCTAAGTTCCTCAAAATCTTGCGGAGATTATTGGCATCACCCTCTCCAGCACGTATTTTTCTGCCTCGTCGCACATAGTGAGGTACGCCTACAGGTTGTACTGGCGCCACATCTATGTTAAAGCATAAAAGTTTCATGTTAGTTCTTATCTCATCGTTAAAAAACATTACATATACATTCAAAAGTACAAAAATACTTAAGTATTATCAACATTATTCTCACCTTGAAGACCCCAGTTGGTCCTGGGCGGTAGCATCAAGTCTGGGTCGCCGATAAAGTCCATGCCTTCATAGGCATAGTCATCAACAATCACAATCTAGCTGCGAAGCCACTGGAAGAAGTCTTCGTCAAAGAAATGTCAGAGTGGTCCTCCTCCTGTGCGAGGATCAAATGATGACCAGTGACCCTGCCTCGGTTCTCTCGAATCAAAGGGACCTAAGCTCACTCGTGGGCACATGACAGGTACCCTCTCAAGTATAAATGAGACTATGATAGTACCGTACCTGAAACTCTGTTGGGTACGGGTGTTGCATGCTGTCAATTCTGCCTTTAATTAGCGAAGCATTGCTTCACACCAATTGAACATCTTGGGCTGGACACAGTCCATGGCAAGCAACAGTTGGGCCTTTGTTGCTACGTGGGGACTTTTTGACCCCTCTAAACGCACAATCAACCATAAAACTGCCCTCATAGACCGAGATTGAATCCTCCTAGAGATGCAGTAGATATTTACTAGCTCCGAAGTAGATCGTGGATCTGACCTACCACCAGTAAGGTTTGCATGCGCCCCACGGTACGACAAAACAGTCAAAAAGTAAATGTCATCCCGGTCAAATTCCAGCTCTTGATCTCTAATCTTGAACACTTGCTCATGTTCATCCCAGCGTTGTATGATCCATCTCAGTAGCTCCTCCTGTCCTTTCATCAACTCTAGCCTTGCATACTTCAACAAACCGCAGCGGTGTAATGTAAGTATGCAAGCTGGATCATTTTGCATCAGCAATTCCTCATTGTCATGGGCCCATTCTCTCCATAGGTGAGTCATTTCAGCTCAAAACCTGCACAAAATAACCCTAAAATCAATTAAAATGGGGTAAAATCACTTAAGGAATCCATGCATGAGGGTTTCAATTGTTCCCTACTACCTTAATGCTGCTCCCAGTGCTACACGAGGAGGATTAACACCCTCCCATGGCTTGTACAGAGCGTTTAACACTCCCTACTGGCCTACTCGAGGGCATTAGTGTGCAAACATGGCTCTAGGGCACCTCAAATATGCAAATTTATACCCACAAAACTGATAAAAATGGTTTAATAAAGCATAGAGAAAGGTTTTAGCTCTCACCTAGAACTGACGGCACATCGAATGGTTTCCCGGATCTCCTGCAATGGTCCGCGGAAAATTTGCTCCTCTTTAGCTCCAACTAGCTCTCACAAACATCAAACTAGTGAAAAAGATGCATGTGAAAGATCAAAGCATTTCTTTATATAACTATGAGAGATGATTTTTTGAAAATCATTAAAGAGGAATAGTCCATTCTACATGATTTTTTATCATGCATGAACCTAGATAATAGGAATTGCTACTTTTTAACTACTTTTGATGAAAGTATGAATGAAAAGTAGTAAAATATGCATGCAAGACTTTCTAGAGCACTGTTAGGAATATTTTATTGCTATTTAAAAAATAAAAACATCCCCGAGCTTTTGTCCTTGTTCTCATTAAATCTATGCAACGATAAATAGAGCACTTTTGGAGACATTTTGTCGCTCTTTAAAAAATATAAAAACCTCCGAGTTTTTGTGGTAAAGCTTGTTAAACATATATACCACAACCCGTAAAGCACTTTGTTGGGATATTTTATCACTCTTTAAACAATACAAACATCCCTGAGTTTTTCATCCTTTGCACTCATTAAACATATGCAAACGATGCTCTGAGCACCTCCTTTTGGATCTAGTTCCAGCTCATAAACTGAAAAAGACCAATGGAGCATCCTTTTTAGGAACTTTTTTCTCGCTCTTTAAACTGAAAAAATCCCGAGCTGTGTCTTGCTACTCATTAAACATGTTAAAGATCACCCGAGCATTCTTTCAGGTACTTTTTTCAAGATCGTTAAAAGATGAAAAATCCTAAGTTTTTGTTACTGAGCTCGTTAAAGTGTCATGACAAAACATGAGTTTAGTCCGCCGCCTCGTACTCGTAACAAAATGAGGTCGACATCTATTGGAAAAAGGTTTCTCTTTATCTGGGTCCAGTAGATTAAATATGGAAAATTAACCGATACGGGTATACTATTAACCTTTTGTTGCACCCGTTTAACAACTATGACAAAGGGACCACCATGGAGTCTCTCTTTATGATATTTTCAAACTCTCTAAAGATGAAAAGATCACCAAGTTGTCTAGTCTGGACTCTTTAAATACAAAGACAATATATAGAGTCGTTCATTTTACGATACTTTTCAGACTCTTAAAAGATGAAAAAATCAATGAGTTTGCATATCTGGACTCATTAAACTAATCAGATAGGGCAAAGAGTCATTCTTTTTGTGATCCTTTTCAGACTCTCTAAACATGGAAAGATCGATGAGTTTACCCATCTGGACTCATTAAAAATCATATGGGGAAAAATTGGAAATATAACCATATCCTGAAGCGTGGTTTGGCAACAAAAGGTCCCTTGAACATGGCACTCCCTCAAATAAACCGTCATTTTCATAGCCTCTCAATATGAACCCTACCAACCTATGAGTTTTTAGCCTATATACCCTGATGCCATTGCATCTCTGTATCTTAAACACTCTGTAGTGTTCATGAGTCTAGTGTTGTCTGGTTAAAACCATTGTCGTGCCTTCTATTATTCAAGGGTCCCTACTTGTTTCCTTGATCAACTAACCCTACATATCCTTTCATCATGCCCTCCGTTGTTTAGACCCAAAAATTCAAAAGATTCTTCAGAAAAAAAATCATCCTTGTTCAGTTTCGAGTCGATTGATGTAGGACACATCATTGCCTACCTTTCAACAGGTTCGTTCCTATCGACTTCAATGCTCTATCTAGGAAGATAACCTAGAAACACATTCAATTCCTTGGCGCTTGCAAACATTAGAGGTAGGTTACCTTGTGCTTGATCATGGGTTTTCATCATGGGGTTTTAGTTAAGTGATTCTATGAGTGTTCGATGACAAAAAATCTTTCACACTCGCTAGCTTGCACTGTGCATCTTGGAGACCATCACCATTATCGGTGGCCTTCCTCGCATCTGTTAACGGTCTCCATTATTGGCTCGTAATCAGATGATTTCATGCATGTTCGAAATCAACTCATTTTATCACATGTACCAATCTATGTTGTTTGGTGAAGTAGGAATCAAGACCTTGGGTAGAGGCTTGCATCATTCTGCCTTATTTCCTCTCCCAAGCTGTGATATTGTTCTTTGAAGATAGCCATTTTAGGATAATCTATTATGACATTGGATCCGCCATATGCCATATTGGCGGCTAACATTGTTATATCTGTGAGGAGAAAATTACTCTGACATAGCTACTGAGCATGGGAATGCCCGACTCAGGACATGCTTTTAGCAGTTCATATATATGTACTTTTGTTGTATCAGGTTTTCCTTAACGCCTGAAACTTCTCTCTCTCTCTACAAAGATTTTGACAGGAAATGACAGCATTTTGATAAAGTATTTCAGCCATCGTCTCTACCTCTGATCTCATACTTTAGGGGGCATCTGTTATAGGATAAATTGACCTCCTAATCAACTCAAAGGAGAAAGGCAAGGTGACTGAAAGAATGACCATAGTTGCATGCCCAGAATCCACACTAACGCTCTCTATACACTAATAACCTGCTTTATAAAGCTTGTCTACAAGCATAAAGGAGCGTTAGTCAACCTGCTAACTCATGTTGTTAGACCAGGGGAAGTGTTAGTGAACTTTAGTGATGCTCAAGTGGTTATGCCAATGAATCTGCCATTAAATATCTAGATATTATTTCCCTAAAAATGCACAAGAAAAGCAGGGAAACTCCAAAAATCAAGATATTTAGAGAAATTCTATTCCAAAAATAGAGGGAAATGGGAAAAACTGGTAAACGAGGCAAGTTCATGGTTTTTACCCAAATGAACTACAGGTGGAGTTGGGAAGCCCTAATTCGATTGATATTTAAGAACAAGAGGGCCATTGCACAAGGGTCAGAGCATTTAGAAGGATAGTACATGGTGCTGTTGTGATATTGTCGTATTCTTGAAGGAGCTAGCTAAAAGAAGGAGAGAGAGAAAGGAAAAAGGGATAAGGAAGGCTGATGAAATAGGGTTGTTGTAATCACTCTTCTGAATATAGGACTGCGATTGTGTTCCACCACTCAAAGTGTTGGTGATATTGTGCATTTATTTGTCCATGCTGATGCTTGTTGTGTTGAGTAGATTAGTTACACATTTATACATGTTTGTTACGAATTCTTTCATTAATTGTCGTAGGTATATGCTGTGATTAGTTTACTACGTTCTTTTGTGCTGGAATCGTCTTGGAGCTAGTCAGGAGGAGTTCTTCTTACCACACGGAGATCCCCAAGCGAATCTAAAAAGAACCAAAGGTGATCCTTTCTCCATATCTTGTCAATATATGTCAGATAGATGAACATGTGTGTAACAAGTACCTCTTGTAGATAACCTTACGGTTTGTCGGAAGTCCTGGGAAGACTTCCGAGGGTAGTTTTCATCCCACGCATTTTACCCCATAGCACCAACACACAATTCATCTAATTCAAGGGATGAACCATGCTCTGATACCACTATGTGGTATCATATATGACCCAAAGAGAGTGCAACCCACTTTGATACTATTATGTGGTATCCGGTATCACCCAAAGAGAACATAAACCAGACATCCCCCAAAGGGAACAAAACCCCTACTACCCATGACAAGAATTTCATCAAACATGTCACAAACATGAAAGATATAGGTCGTAATAGTAGAACTAAGTATAGGGGTCTCATACTTATCAAAAAATTGCTATGAGGCATTGTTTCCTTATCACATTAGTAGCATTATCATATACTATGCCATAGATATATTGTTCATTCATTCACAAGTAAAAACATGATGAGATTCATACATCACCACTGTCATAATACATATTCATAACCGACATAATAACAACATAAATACCAAGGAAACAACAACCATATAATCCACCTATGAACCAATATAATACTCATGAAATAAAAAAGAAAAATAACTTCATATTAATGATGCAATAACCAACCAGGTTTGGGACTTCCACGAACCACCCAGCCATAGATTGGCTGAAGCAAATCTTTCTTTCATTCAGTCACCCTTGTGCCATATTCCAAGAATCTCATGGAACAATCCATCAAAACAAAACTAGGGCTTCTAGAGGCTAAACCACCTCAACCAATAAAATAGTGATTCCACCTCATGGTCGAACATCACAAACCATCACCATATTGGTCTCTACCCAAGCCTTCTAGGGCTACAAGGAATTTATTCCAACAAAGGATTCCAGGAATAGTAACTCAACCCACAGATGTTGCCAGCCTCTAGAATGTTTATCCAACTAGGTCTTCTAGGACTCATAACTCAACCCACCAAGGGCTTCCATAGAGTTTTTCCAACGAAGGCTTCCAAGACTACTAACTCAACCCAAGCTATTACAAGGCTTCTAGAGCATTTTCCTGACCAAAGCTTCCAGGAAATAGTAACTCAACCCAAGCTAAAGGAAACATGAGAGCCAACTAGAAAAACAAATAAAAGAACCCACAACACCATGGCTATCCTGAAAATGGAAAGGATATGCAAATCCATTGTCAATCCAATCAATCCTCCATTCCAATGACAGATCATGACCAATGAACCACATTCTTATGCCATGCATGACAAAAATAGTGAGGAAAACATACATGCAACTCAGTACCTACAAGAAAAACTCGTTATATCTTTTGATCATGATGTCCTCTTGCGCTTTCCTTCTCTTCTTTTGCCTTCTTGCTCCAAGCATCTAAGAATTCCACACTCTCCAAGAGTGCTCCAAGAAAACTCTAAGTTTCCAAGAGTATGAGAGAGAGAGAATATAATGAGAGCTCCAAAACCAAACTGATAAAAAATATTACACTAACCAAGCCTGAGAGAAAGCTTACACTGACCAAGCCTTGAGGCTTGAGCAAAAGCTTACACTGACCAAACCTTAGCCAAATCTTGAGCAAAAAGCTTAAGAAAAGACTTGCGAGCTGATCCTCAGAAGCCTTTTTATCAATGACACCTCTATTTTCTTCATTTTCCATTATTTTACCTCATTTTCCTCCTCACATGCAACCTGTGACCTTTCACCTTCCTTTTATCCTAATTTCCATTATTTTCATAAATAAATGCCAATAAATGATACTTTTCCTTTCCTTATCCTTTGCCATTTCCTTTTCCAATTTCCTCAACCATAATAAATCAAAGTGACATCCCACTAGGATTTTTTTGCCCACCATTTATCTTGGAATACATGTCACATGACCGTGGTCTTATATTTTTACATGGACTTTTAACCAAGGTTGTTACAATCTTCCCATTAGGTAAGGTCACCATGTATTTAGTAGATGTAGTATTGCCAACATTTCCTTCTCATAATAGGTTTGTGTAAATATTTTTCTTTGATTGGAGGACTTACAAAAGAAATGGGTCTTCCCTCTTGCATTAAAATAACACAAATTCCATTTCTTGAGGCATCACATTCCATAATAAGAGTTTTTGTGAAGTATGATGTAGCTAAGACCGTGGTTGGAACATTGCCTCTTTAAGATGTTCAAAGGCCTTAGTTTCTTTTGGAGTCCAAGAAAATGCAACTTTCTTCAGTAATGTTGTTAGAGGTGCTACTATTCTCACATAATTTTTAAGAAACTTGTGATAATACCTTGTCAACGTGAGAAATCGTCAAAGCTTCTTTCTGGCTGTGGCAATTTTCCATTCCTTAATGGATTTAATTTTCTTAGGGTATATCTGAACGCCCTCATGAGATATAATATGACCAAAATATTCCACCTCCTATACTCCAAACATACATTTGGATACTTCTGCATATAATTTTTTATCCTCATAGTTTGAGCACCTTGTCAACATGTTGAACATGATCCTTCCAAGACTTGAAGTAAACTAGTATATTATAACAAATACTAACACACATTTTCTAAGGGTGGGTTTGAAACTGAAATTCATTAATTTTTGAAATGTTGAAGGTGCATTAGTAAAGCCAAAAGGCATGAAAAAAAAATACATAATGACCCTTATGAGTTATGAATGTTGTTTTCAGAATGTCTTCAACCTTCACTCTAATTTGATGATATCCTAAACGAAGATCCAACTTGGTGAAGTAAATTTCTCCATGTAATTCATCCAACAATTCATCAATAACAAGAATGGAAAATTTATCTTTAACAGTGAGCTTGTTGAGCTCTCTCTCATCTGACAGATATACCATGATACTTCCTTCTTGTGCACCAATATTGTTGGAGCAAAGAAATAATTTTTACTAGGTTGAATTATACCCACCTCTAGCATTTCTACAGCCATACATTCAATTTCACTCCTTTGGTCATAGGGATAGCTGTAATGTTTGATTTTTAGAGGAACACTTTCTGGAATCAAATGAATAGCATGATCATGATCATGAATATGTGGGAGGCCTTTGGGAGTCTCAAATACATTGGAATGATTGTCCAAGACTTTTTGGAGATATGTTGAAATATATGATTTTGATATTTAAACCTCTAGTGAGCATAATTGTGCAATTACAGCTCGTTGTTCTTTCTTCAGAAGATTTTTCATGCCATTAGAGTTGATTATTTTTCCTGGTTTCCCTGCGATAGCCTTTAATTCAAATTCCTTTCCTTCCAATTTTTTTTAAGAAAATCTCTTGAAAATTAAAATCTATCATCCCCAAAGATTGTAACCATTGGAGTCCTAATACAACATCAACACCACCCATTGGAATGGAAAGAATTGGAGTATTGAATACATATTCCCCCCTGGTTAGCTTGATATTATGGCACTTTCTACAGTGATTTATAGTTCCCCCATTTTCAACCATCACTTGACACTTTGGTGTTAGATATAGAAAGCAATTCAATTCCTTGGCTAGCTTACAATGAATAAAATTATGGGTACTACCCAAATCAATCAGTACTATTACCTTTTTCTTCTTGATATTTCCTTCTATCTTGAAATTTTGAGGACTGCTAATTCCCGCTAATGCATTACAAGATATGGTAAGATTCATTTCTTATTTCTCTAGGGTTGGTTGTTGGTGTATATCTTCTTATTTTGATGTTTCTTGTTCCTTTTCTCCCCCCTCTGCACATTCTATGTAAAATATTTTCTTCTCAGCACACTTATGACCTATAGTGTATTTTCTATCACAAAAATAAAAAATCCCTTTCTCCTTTTTCCTCCAATTGTTGTGGTGTCAACTTTGTTGGTTGTGGAATACTAGGAAGAACAACACTTCCATATTTATAGTTGTGAGTGGTAGACTTCCTTGTTGCCATAATTTTGCTTTCAACTTTTCTTGCCACCCTAAATGCCTTCTCCAATGGATCATGTTCCCAAACATGAACTTCAAGTTGGATGTTATACTTTAAAGTCACTATGAAGATATCAATATTATGCTCCTTTGGAATATCACTTACCCTGATATTCAATTTTTGGAAATCCTCAATATGGTTTGCCATTGAACCCTTTTTGTTTGAGATTTATCAATTGTCTAAAGAAGGTGTTTCTCTTTGTATCCTCATAATGTGTTGTCATTTGCTATGGAAAAATTTACCAAGTAACACTCAATTTAAGATAACAAATCCATCGATACCATACAAATTGATTTGGTTCTAAATATAAATGCAATACATACCTTTTGTGAGGGTTGCACATCATGTATATCGAAAGATTGCTCCATCTATAGTATCCATGTTACCAAACCCTTTCCATCAAACTTCCTCATATCAATATTTTGAATGTGGTTAGTCTTCAACCCAAAGTTAGTGTCTCTAAAATCATGATTAACATTCCTTTTGTTCTCATCATGGGTTTAATGGAATACCTTGTCGCCATTAGGAAGAATTTCTTGTAGAAACTTTGTGAAAACCTTCCTTCAAACATTCCATTTCTTCTTTTAAACCATCCTTCAAGAATTCCATGCCCTTTTCTTTATATTCTAAACCATCCATGTTAACATTTATCATCACTTCCAATTCATTTTTGGTTACTCTTTGTGATAGTGAAATTTGTGCACTTGATCTCGTAATTTTGATATATCATGTAGCATTTATTCCTCCTCTTCATGTGTCATAAAAGAGCTTTTTGGTTTCTTAATAGGTGTGTCCATTTTTTTGTTTCAAGGAATTTTGGAATAAAATAATGATATATATGCTTCACTATTCCCTTTGAATCACTTAAAACTAATTTTTCAAACAAAATTTATGAAAAACTTAAAAAAATTCATACCTTTTCTTGCATTTTAGGAGCTTGATATTGAAACTATTTGTTACAGATCCATTTGGGAACATCACTACCATCATCCAAATCAGTGTTTTATGGCTCATCAAACCCTAATTTCAGTTGCTACATGCCCTAAACAAGTCACCCTTTTGAATGCCTCCTTCCTAGACAGTTTCATGACATGAAGACATCCTGAAATGATGTCTAGAGGGACCAGTGTAGGTAGGCCCATGTAAGGGTGCACTGCAGATAAGTTGAGTCCATGCTATAGTGCTCTACAAATCACTTAGGCCTCCTTTCACCTACACTGGGCGAGTTTGAATGAAATTCACATATGGTTTGGGGAATATTCTTATCTTTTGGAGTCATCTAGAAGGTTTCCTCACTTATAAACTTCTATGAGCTCAAAAATGGATGAGGAATGAGTTAATATGCATCCTATCCTCTCATCCCTTCCTCCATGGAACTAATTCTAAGTATGAAAGGCCATTCAATACCACCATTTATGACAAAACCTCCTTCATCTCCCTATAAATTTACCACTCATCTAAGTGATCAGGGGCTAGACTATGTTGAATTGTAAGGAGATAATGTTGCTATGAGAATTGGGTTTGAAGAAAGTATTGTAATGCTACAAGTTTTTCATGCTTTTGATGTGATGTGGATGGGATCCAAGTTGGAGGAATGACTTTTATTCAGAAAACGATTGTAATTCCTTCTTCTATTCAATAAAGTATATGGACCTTTCTCCCATATGTTTGTATTGTCATATGATGCTTATATGTGTGAAATGTATCTGATTCCATTTACTTGTATTCAATATATATTTTTCTTTGATCGGTTCTTTGCCTTCTATTTATGGTTAGCGGTACTTCTCAAGTGTGTTAAGTATGGGAAGGAGTGACAGGATTTATACAAAGGAGACAAGAGGAAAGCAGAACTACAAGTAGGTCTTCTCATCTTCTTTGTCTTATCTATTTCTTATAGGAAAAGGCTAAAGTGCTTTAAATTGTTGTTCTAGATATGGCTACCTATCTAGGGAATTAGTATTTATCCGTAGATACCAAATTCTCCAAAACAAACTGGCGACCATAATGGGGATAGGAGGTGAGATTTGGTATTTACCAAATTCTCCAAAATAAATTGGCAAGCATACTAGGGATAAGAATATGAGGATAGATCCTAGTCTCATGTCAACCTCATTAAAAAATGAAACAAAGGGGTATGAGCATAGTTCCTTGTCTTGTGTCAATATCATTAAAAAATGAAACAAGGAATCTGAGCAAAGTTCCTTGTCTTGTATCAAGAACATTAAAAAATGAAACAAGGTCCCCTAGAGAAAAGTTTCAATTCAAGTCTTTGATTAGATTTCATAAAATCCTAGTTGAGTCTTTCACTTGATCTCGTAAATGAACCTTAATTCTATCCACCTAATAGCCACGAGTAATCTACTTAGGTGAATGTAATGAAGCTTGGGGGGCATGCACCTAGTGGTAAAGTTAAGTCTCCTTGTAGGTTATGTGAAGGGAATCACCCCATTCACCTTTGTCCCTATCTGGGCAAAGCCAAAAAGGTGTTGGATAATCTTCTTGCTTCACCACAACAACTTCCATCTGGTTACAATAGACTCTCCCTTTCATCATGATGGGGGTATGTAAACCAATCTCAAGCATAGTTCTTTGTTTCAAGCTTGTGTAAAATGAAACTGAATTCAAGAATAGTTCTTCGCTTGAAGCTTGTGTAAAAATGAAACTAAATTCAAGCATAGTTCTTCGTTTCAAGCTTTTACAAAAATGAACTAAATGCAAGCATAGTTTTTCATTTAAAGATTGCATAAAAATGAAATTGAATTTAAGCATAGTTCTTCATTTCAAGCTTGTCTAAAAATGAAACTAGCTCCAAGCATAGTTTTTTTTCATTTCAAGCTTATGTAAACATGAAACTGAATCCAAGCATAGCACCCTATGGTTAAAGCTTGTATAAAATGAACCCATTTCCATTATAACCCTCGTTATTGCCATTCTATCAGCCTCTTCCATTAGATGAGCCTTGGTTTTTATCCTTTCATCGTCACTATCTGCTGGGTCGATCATATACTTTCACTTGGTTGTTTTACCTTTTTTGAGGAATAGTTGCAATGAGTGGTCTAATTAACCAACCTCTTCACATAGAGTCCTCTTTAAGTCCTCTTTAAGCTCTTTCCATACTCTTGAAATATGAAAATATTGTCGAGTGCTTGTCCTTTTCAGCTCGTTAATCGATTGGAAATGACATCTACTTAATATAAGTTCAACCCTTTTCCAGACTGAGATAGATTATTTACAAAAAAGAATATGTTGGTCGAACATGTTCAATAGATTCTCTCTCGTATTATTTTACGCTTTTTTGGGCTTAAGAGATAAATCTATGAAAAAGAACTTGTGAAGTTTTCTTTTTGTTCCTTTTCAAACTCTCTAAACATGAAAAAGACCGAGTTATATTTGTCGTTAAACTCGTTAAAACATCAAATAGCGACAAACTTGTCCATCTAGACAAGACTAAGTTTCACTTTCGATAGACTCTTTAAAACATCACATAGTGATGGATTCACCCAAAGGGTGGAATTATATAACAAAAATATGTTATCCTCCTCAAGCTTGATAAAAATAAAGAGGTACTGGTCAGCAATGACTTGGGAAAATGGGAAAAAGGGGAAATCCACTTTATGGTAGCAGGTTGCTCTTGAACATGACACTTTCACTCCATCATCGTGACTATTTGGGTTGGGTTATCAGTTTGATGGTTATCACACCATTGGTCTATCATACCATCCATCACTTTGTTTTGGGTTAATTCCACCAATTCATTTTAGTGTCACCGACATGTTCAAAAGAAGTCATCCAGTCAAAATTCATCCTTTGCAATACCATAAACCTTCATTTCATGACTGCCATTCCTGAACTTTGTGTCGTCAGTCAAACTCCATCTCCAAAATCATTACACTCGTTTCATGTCGTTGATGTGGGATACATCAAGGCCCTCCTGCGATGAGTTGCTTCTTGTCGACATCAACACATTATCCAAGAAGTTGACTTAGAAACACCCTTCTAGTACCTTGAGGCTTGCATGTATTAATGGCATGTTTCTCACTTCCGACAGTAGGTTGACATCAATGGCCTTCGACTGAAAGACTTTGTATGTTTTTCTACATCAACTCATCCATTCACACCATGCATAATGTATTGCAATACTTTGAGGATCATTATCATTATTGGTGATTTCTCTTGCATCTGTTAATAGCTGACATCATTGGCTGGTAATCAGACGGTGTCTTCCCATGTTCAAATTCAGATCATATATTCACATGGTTAGACTCATACTTGATCAAACGATTGAATGAGATAAAAGGCCCTAGATCTAGTTTCATCCATCCGGGCTACGATTTCAGGAGCACTAAATCATATGTACAATGGCTTTACATTGAAGGTCATTCTGATCATGAGTCTATATCTATAGAAAAATGTCTATGTACATGTAATTAAAGTTTATAAGCTAAGCATGGGTATGCCTTCCCTCAACGATTCATGTAAAAATCAAAATATCATGATATGTGTATTGTAATTGATGCAAGTCACCTTCCACTTCGAAACCTCCTCATCACATTGTAAATCATTTCATTCAACATTTGCATTTTTCAACTTCATGCTTTAGGGGGTAGCTATTATAGATCCATTTGGGCACATCACTCCCATCATTGAGATCAGTGTTTTAGGGTTCATCAAACCCTAATTTTAGTTGCTACATGCCCTAAACGAGTCACCCTTCTGAATGCCTCCTTCCCAGACAGCTTCATGACATGAAGACATCTTGAAATGACCTCTAGAGGGACTAGCGCAAGTAGGCCCATGTAAGGGTGCATTTCAGAGTAGTTGAGTCCATGCCAGGGTGCTCTCTAGAGAACTTAGACCTACTTTCACTTGGGTTGGGCGAGTTTGAGTGAAGTTCACATAGGGTTTGGGGAATATTATTATTTTTTGGAGTCATCTAGAAGGTTCCCTCACTTATCAACTCCTCTGAGCTCGAAAATGGATGAGGAATGAGTTAAGATGCATCCTATCCTCTCATCCCTTCCTCCATGTAACTAATTCTAAGTATGGAAGGCCATTCAATGCCACCATTTATGACAAAACCTCCATCTCCCTATAATTTGACCACTCATTTAAGTGATCAGGGGCTAGAGTAGGTTTAATTGTAAGGAGATAATGTTGCTATGAGAATTGGCTTTGAAGCAAGTATTGTAATGCTACAATTTTGTCATGCTTTTGATGTGATGTGGATGGGATCCAAGCTGGAGGAATGACTTTGAATCAGACACAATGGTTGTAATTCCTTCTTCTATTCAATAAAGTATTTGAACCTTTCTCCCATATGTTTGTATTGTCATATGATTCCTATATGTGTGAATGTATCTGATTCCATTTACTTTTATTCAATAGATCTTTTGCTTTGAACAGTTCTTTATCTTCTGTTTATGTTTACAGGTACTTCTCAAGCATAAGTACAGGAAGGAGCGATAGGATCGATACAAAGGAGACAATAGGAAAGTGGAACTACAAGTAGGTCTTCTCATCTTCTTTGCCTTATCTATTGCTTATAGGAAAAGGCTAAAGTGCTTTAAACTATTGTTCTAGATATGGCTACTTATCTAGGGAATTAATATTTATCCATAGATACCAAATTCTCCAAAACACTATTGTATCTCTGTAATTTCAGATCCCTGAGGTCTAAAAGTTTATCCTATGGTATCCATATGAGACTTCTTTCGGACCCCACAAGTCAGACTGAGATTGGATTCTTCAATAAATATTTATTCCCAATCTCCCATGATGACTTGATTATAGACTTGTTCAACAGAACGAACTTGTATGGAATGACGCATTTCACTGTTTTGACATTTGGCCTTGAAAATGATACATGGAAAACTACAGTCGGTCTACTTTCAGTTAATTTTTATGAAATTCAAATATGATGCTAGAGAGAAAGTATTGCTGATTTTCCCTAGGTCATCTGGTTGAGATTCAACTCCAAGGCTTGCAAAAATCCTAACTTCTTCAGACCATATCTTAGAAAATACAACAAACAAAAATCTGAAATTTCTACACAAATTTCACCAAAATTTCAAATTCATGTGGTCAAAATTTCAACTTTTGAAGCCTTGTAGAGAAAAAGTTATAGTAAAAATTCCAATATGACCTGTTTGAAGCAATGAAACCCTAGAATCCAAATATCTCTTACCACATGTTATGCAATAGAATCAAAAAAAAAAAAGACAAGATAGATCAATGACTTAAGACTTATCCTCTTCAATGGGGAAAACTCCTTTAAATTACATAAATAAATAATTATTGGCTGATATGAATAAGACCTCCTTGGTATACATAGGAGTCAAAGGGGTAACAATATAATGAGAGTATACATAACAATAATAATGTAAGAGAAAAAAGATAACAATAATGGGATTCTATGGGGCACAAAAATAACAACATGGGGGATACTTGGGCACAATTATAACAATAGGGGGCTACACTAACAATAAGAATAATAGGCATACACTAGTATTATAGGGACCTAACAATATCTAAGTGTAAATTGTAGTATCATAATGACTATGGTTGAACCTTAAAGAAGACAAAAAGTTATCCATCTTCTCATACCAAGTTCAAGGATCTTGCTTGAAGCTAAAGCCTATAAATTACTGAAGAAGGTGAAAAAAATTAGGAGGATACTCCATGTAAATATATTCATGTTGATCACCATGCAAAAAGGTGCTCTTTACATCCATTTGGTAAACTAACAAACCTTGGTATGTTCCTATTACTTCGGATTGCAAGAAATAGTTAGCAATTTCATTATATTCTATAGAAGCTAAGTATCGACCTATAAATCTTGCTAGTTAGGAAGTTCTTTGGCTTCGACAATTATTTATTTTGGCATTCAGTAAGATCATATTACCATTGTTTGGTGTGATAATCAGAATGCCATACATATTTATTGAAATCCAATGGAGCATAAAAATACCAAACATATTAATATCCACATACATTTCATTATTTATCGAAATCTAATGGAGCATAAAAAGACAAAACATATTGAGGTCCACATACATTCCATTCACAACCTTATCCAAGATGGTGTTCTTAGCTTGTAGTGTGTGCCTATTGAAGATAAATTAGTAGATATTTTCACCCTACCTTTGGCATCACCAAGGTTTCTTAAGTTACAACTTATGCTTGGAGGGGAGAAATTCATCATTAGGTTTTATCTTGAGTCATATTTTCTTCATCTCCTCATTCAACTTTTCTATTATTTTTCCTTGTTTTACTGGCTTATGGGTAGGGTTTTTTTTCTACATGTTTTTTTCCATTTCTCTACTTATGAGAGGTTGTACATGGGTACCTTAACATCTCATAACAAAAGCACATTTTTATTTTTGTTTCTATTTTTTTTATTTCCTCCCTATGTTTTTCTTATAGGGGTTGTTAGAGTTCCATTGAAGGTAACAATCGAACTTGTATTCTTACATAATGCTCTTGTCTACTACATTATATGTGTGTGTGGGTGTGCGTGTGTGTGGGTGTGTGTGTGTGTGTTTGTGTTTATTTATTTATTTATTGTTAGGAGATCCTTTACCACTATAAATAACAATGTTGTATGGAGAATTCTCAAGTGGTGAAGAATATTTTCCTTTATTTCTTCAATTTATCTATTGGTAGAAGTGCTTTTAGTTTAATAGGTTATTTGTTTGGCGTTTCTATACATATGAAAATCTCCATCATTAAAATAATGAAATTCCCAATTGATATTAGGTATGTGTAAATCTTCTTTATACATGGAATTATCTTGTTCATTAAGTTTTGTATAGATGTTGTAAAAGGATATAAAGGAGAAAGATCTAGCTATCCAATTTAGTTGTTCCCCTGAAGGCTTAAGAACATAATATGTATTCCATTATAACCATACATCCATTTGATCTCTAACTAAGAATCATAAAAAATATGAAATTGTAAGATGTTGAACTAGTGTTATATATTAGTGACAAGAGTAGTTTTATAGCCATCAATTTTGTAATGTTTTTTGAGCTAGACCTCAAACGTGACCTAACATTTACGTAGTGATAATTGAATATCACAATAACCACCCAAAACACTCATATTTAGATAAGGATGAATTTTGGCATTATACAATCCCTTAGGAATTGACTTATCAATATTTATATCCTCTAATACTTGAAGTTTCTTTTCAGGAGTATAATTTTTTATACTAATAACCCTGAATTTAATCTAAGCTAACATATCAAAAGGATAGAGGAATTTTTTCTCAAAGATTTGGGCATTCCTAGCTCAACAAATTCCTTGAAAGGAAAACAAAGTAATGCCCTAAAATATAAAATATATTGTCTATTTTTTTCATCACATTTCTTTAAACAAAATTCCCCTATCCTTCCTTCCATACGTTCTAAATACTATTTATTGACCCTATTTCTCTCCAATAACATGCATACCATGACCTTGTCTTTGGCACTTTTGCAATTTTTCTCAATTCAACACATTATCATAACGGATATCCATAGAAGCACATGGTTTAATTTGGGAACCTTTATATTCTATATTTTAATGCACAACTAATGGCATTCTCATTGTTTACTTTCCAATAAAATACCATATCTCAATATTGATGTATACTCTTCCTTGTACTTGATGTTTTCCCATGCTAATTTGTATGATTCATCTTTAAACAGAATGTGAGATATTATTTAGCTTCCGGCACATTTTGATCATATATTTTTACTTTAATAAGATATATCAATTTAATCAATTTAATTCCAATAATATTATTGCATGCTCATTTGAGAGAAACTGTAATATCCTTGGTGAAAATTCCATGTAATAAAAGTTAATAGAGACAAGAAAATAACCACAGTTGATGGGACAATTATTCCAAGATGAATGTTGGCCAAGAAATCCTAGTGTGGATGTTCATTTGGTTTATTATGGCTAAGGAAATTGGCAAAGGAAATGGCTAAGGCTTTGGAAACGCAGAATGACATTTTTGGCACATTTTATGAAATAGTGGAAATTAGGATAAAAGGGAGGTGAAAGGTCACAGGTTGCATGTGAGGAGGAAAATGAAGGAAAATAATGGAAAATAAAGAAAATAAAGGCCTCATTCATAAAAATGTTTCTAAGGATCAATTGGTACCCTTTTTTGTCAGTTTAGTTTTGGAGCTCTCTCATTATTCTGTCTCTCTACTCTTGGATACTTATAGTTTTCTTGGATCATTCTTGGACGGTGTGGAATACTTTGATTCTTGGAGAAGGAAGGGAAAGGAAGAGTAGGAACATGTAAGAGGACATCAGGATCAACAACTACAACAAATTTCACTTGTAGGTACCGAGTTGCATGTATGTTTTCCTCACTAGTTTTGGGCATGCATGGCATATGCATGTGGTTTGTTGATTGTGATCTGTCATGGGCATGGAAGATGGCCAAAAGTGAAAATGGATTTCATAGCCTTACCATTTCCTATATAGCCACGATGATTGTGGATTTGTTTTCCTTGTTTTTTTTTGGTTGGTTCTCATGTTTCCTTAGCTTGGGTTGAGTTATTAGTCCTCGAAGCCCTGGTTGGATAAAAACTCTAGAAGCCTTGTAACAACTTGGGTTGACTTACTAGTCCTAGAACCCTTGGTTGGAAAAATGCTCTGGGAGCCCTTGGTGGGTTGAGTCACTAGTCCTAGAAGCCTGTTCAGCATGGGATCCCCCCAAGGCAAGTTTTGGGGCTTAACGCCCAAGTTTTGACTAAGTACAATGTAAAGACTTCGCGGTTTGTTGGTGCGAAGCGTGAAGTTGTAATTGAGTCATAGAGTTGTCCGCCCTCACTTTTATAAATGTAGTGTCGGCTTGAGATTTCTACCCATGGTCCGCGGACCACGGGATTGTATAAATAGAGCGAGGCTCTGAGTGTGAAGAAATGATAATAATATGAGGAAATCAATCCATGAAGCATTGGGTCGAAGTGTAGATTCGTGTCTTTGGGTTGTAGAGTAGGAGAAGGCTCTCCAGCTGAGTGTGCAGAGGCCTAGTAGTCCACAGCTGAGTGCGCAGACCCCTGCAGCTGAGTGTGCAGGGCAGGCTGAGTCTGTAACCAATTGAAGCATTAAAAAGATAAGTTCTAGAATATTTCTATGTATATTTTCCTATTTTATGCATGGAAGTATATTGGGTATGAATTACAAGTTTATTCTTTATTAACTGCATAAACTTATATGAATATGCTAAGCAAGTGAATATAATATAAGGTATCTATTTATGCAAATATAACTAAATGTTATAAGAAGATAAGTAAGATCTATGGTGTGACTTGGGGAAATAGTGAAGATCATTGCTTTAGTAGCGTGAAGCTCCTCAGCCCCTAGTTAGGGTTGTGCAAAGTCAAGTATAATAGGGTGCGATGGCCTCACAGGTCAAGAAAGTTCATGAAGTGACCTGTGCGAAGGTAGTCACAGTTGGACTAAATCAACCCCTCAGACATCTCAAGGGTGTGGAATCTTGGTTCTAGCATCCACCCATACTACTTTGGGTGAGATGTCAGTCCACACTCCACTGGTTGTTGCCGAAAGGGCCAGTAGTACAGGGATTGTTTTGCCTAATTAACTCAAAACCTAGGTCAGGCCCCAACAAGCTAACAAATGTTTTTTTTGTTGGGACTGGAATCTACATAGAGATGTCTGATGTCATATCATTGGAATCCAACTAAGAAAGAAATTGAAGATTGGTTAGATAGGAAACTTCAAAATTTTGTAGTACAGGAGAACAGGAATCTACAGTTATCAAAGGAAGAGTGGTTAGACTACTACCTGTACACAGAAATCCACGAAATTTTCTTCTCATCTTTCCCTACTGAGCTGTACGAGTGGATCGTGAAGCTAGCAGATAGCCAAGGAAGGTGGAAAATCAATAATCCTATTGTGTGGACTCTAGAGTTGGTGCGCAGATTAGAAGTATCGGAGGATAAGATCGTGCATGTTGTTGATCACTGGCTCGATGAGATTATAAGAGGATTCATTACTGAGTTCGCGGTAGATACTTCAGTCAACTATAGCGAGGCATAGTGATGCTTTCTCAAAGGACCATGAGGTAAGTATATTAAGCCTTTGAACAATTTGATTAAAATGCTACTATGTGAAAAGCGGATTATGCAAATACATTGATGTTTAGATCTACGCGAAGTGGGAGAATTTACAGAAGCGAAGGTAGTGCAAAACTAGAAACTAGCCCATTGATTTCACCACCATGAGGGAACGAGGAAGAGCTCGTGAGGGTCTCACCAAGAAGTGCGATCAATTTGATAAGGTAGAGGATTTTGCACATACCATCCTCACCCACACCACCCAAATTCACCACCTTCACCCCCATCTTCGCCTATACCACCTCTGCCACCACCATGAGTCAATATGGCAAGCGTGATAAAGTTGCCGATGTTCAAGGGAGTAGGAAATGAAGATCCATACCATTTTTGGTTCATGATAAAAGCTATATGGGAAGAGCAGGGAGTTACAGATGAAAATATAAAGAAAGCAACGTTCGTTAGTACTCTACAGGATTGCACGCTAACCTGGTATATTAAGCATTCTACTGACAATCCGAATGCGGGGATCGCGGATATCCAAATTGCGTTGAACATAGAATTTAGTAGGCCAAAGTCAGAGGTGCCGTTGATCATTGGGTTTAAGGAGATCACAATGATACCAAGAAAGACTCGTTAGGAGTTGGATCATAGACTGAAGTGTACAATTTGTGAAGCCAATATGACTTTGATGGGTGGAAAGCACCCTGAATGGTTTGTAGCATCGCTAACACCGCATTTGAGGAATGCATTGTCACAACAAAGATTAATGATTGAGGAAAAGGCCATGGAGATCACGATGAGGCTACATGAGACCGTGATATAGGATCCTAACATAGGAATTTAGCATATCCATGGGAAGTTGAAAAACTTATTCCTTGAGATGTAGAGTCTGAAATAGGACAGGACAGCTCACCTGGAAGTGTGCGAAGAAGTATGGTGTATAAAGTGCAAGGGTTAGGGACATGACAAGGACCACTGCCAGGTGTTCATAAATTACCTCATGGGAGGAGGGACAATGCTATTAAGACCAGAGGCACAAGAAGGACCTAGCGTGACACTTTTTTTGTGGTGCGCAATTTGTCAAATAGGAGGAAAAAATGTTACAAACAATTGTCATCTACTGTAGAAGTACATGCAAAATTCACAATAGCTGTTCTGTAATTTCTATAGATCACTGGGACATGATGAGAATACCTGTAGAATCTATGATCTAATGATGGATAGGACTCCCACCTATAGAGTTCAGGCTGAAACGTGGCCCCTTTACCTGAACATAGGAATGGCACAAACCAGATTTCAGGGGTGTAAACGAGGTTGGGGAGGAGGACCTGGAAGAGGTCGTGGGCAGATAATATGTTACAATTGGGGGGGCGGGGGGGGGTGGTAGGAAATTACGCCTATGATTGTAGAAATCCAATGCATCCATCATGTTTGTATTGTACCTTGTTTGATCATGAAACGGAGGATTGTCCCACACTGATAGCTAGGCTATGCGACAAGGGAGCACTCCCACCTCCCTCGACTCAGAACCTGTAAATGATGAGGTTTGAGCCGCAGGAGGAAGACCCAAATGTGAACATTGTGCTCCAAAGTGGAATTACAACAGGAGATGATAAAGGAAAACAATTGGAAGATAGTACTTGGGTTCGCAAGGCTCTGACAAAAGAACCAGAGTTTGATTTGGAGTGTGCTAAGTAAACCTTCATGGAAGCCAGGAAGAGCTTCATTGATGCCTCCACTTCAGGAAGCAGAGACAGACTGGAGCCAAAAATGGACCCATCAATGCTAATGGAACTCCTAGAAACATGCATGAAGCTATTGCGTGACAGTAAGGCTATAAAGGGATTGTAGGAACTCATTAATAGATGCACTGGGACTGCACTAGGAGAACCACGCATAGTCTAGAAGATTAGAAAGCATGTGACAAGGAAAAGAAGAGAAATGAGTTTTACCACATAGATTGGAGAATATGAGATGGACAAAGTGATTTTGGACCGAGGATCGGACACGAAGGTTTTTCCAAAGCAGACATGGGAGTGCATGGGAAGGCCTATGCTGCAATCATCTCTTATCGAGCTACAAATGGAAAACCAACAAAAGATAGTACCTATGGGAAGATTGCAGGGAATCACCATGGATATTGAAGGGGAAAGCGTGCTAGCAGACTTTGAAGTGATAGAGATTGTTGATGACAACAATCCATACCCCGCGCTTTTAGGAATTGATTGGGCCACTGACATGAACGGGGTGATAAATATAAAGAAGTGCAAGATGATTTTTGAGAAAAAGTCTCTGTGTGTAGTCGTACCTTTGGACCCTGTTGAGGGATCGTGCTACACTGAGCCAGTGTGCAATTATGAAAGTGGTGATGACTTAGAATACATCTACAAGATAACCATGCGTGAGCAAGACTGGGTAAATCCAACTGCAGATGGACGGATCTCATGGGAGAGTGAAAGCTCCTGTACATTGGATTCTGAAAAGGAGATAGAACAATGGCAGAATCAATTACACGAGGTAACCATGTTGAACTGTAACATGATGACAAGCTCATTGCATTGTATATCGATAGAAGTGAGGGATCTACCTACTTATGATGGGTTAAGTGAGGTAGATTCTTTCTTGAATAGATTTGAAAGAGAGGTGTCATAACAATAATGTTCTGAGGCTTTGAAATGGGTACTACATGCTACGCCCATGAGGTGGTGGGGTACGCACCAAGGAAGCTTTCGGAATTGGTGCAACTTTAGGGGAATGATGTGCATGCATGTTAATCAAATTGGTGGATGCACATGCACTTCACATTAGGGGACACTCAATAAGCATGTGTGCGTGAGGCAATTGCACAAATAATCCCTCTAGTTGTGATGATGGAGTGTGGAAAGAATTAGTGTGGAAAAGGTTCCCCATGCAGAAGCCTTTAACAAAGTGTACGAAACACTGAATTGCGCATATAATGCACAACGAAGTGATTGGGACCTGCGCATACTAGTAGTTTTGTGGGCTTATAGGACAATGCATAAGAAACTGATAGGATAGACGCCTTCTAGGCTGGCCTATGGAGCAACTGTTATAGTCCCAAAAGAGTATGTTATGCCTAGTCCATGCATAACAGCACTGGTGGATATGACAGTTCGCGGAGCCTTGGAAACAAGGATCACGCAGCTGAATGAAGAAGAACAGTTGGGACTTGACGACGAAATCCGAATGGGTGATCTTAGGCTCTAAGGACTCATGAAAGAAAGGGAGCAGTTAAGGGGAAAAAGTGCTCGAGTAAAAGCAGAAGTCAAGAAGCTTGAGGAAGAAACAAAGAAGGTTTTTTTCGATAAGAAAATTGTGGTGATAAATCAGGGTGCACACAATTATGTTGACAAATTTTGGGACTACCACTATGATTTGATTAGCTTGATGCATGGGATTGGAATGTATATTACTAGAAGGACCACCCATGGTGGTGTGATGCAGACAATAAAAATAAAAAGTGGATTTTTTCCAGGAAAAGCGATGGATGACCAGTTGAAACCCCATACAGGTTGCACGACCACCTGACTAGCCATGGGAAGTTCAGTATTAGCACTCCAGGAAGTTGAAAGGAGCTTTGGGACTATAAACTACTCTACCCAAGAGCTATGCGATGTCAAGGCTGCACATAGAAGCAAAGTGTCACAACGTCCACGACCACACAAGGGTGGTTGCGCTGCCATGCAGGTTGGCTAGAAAGTGATCATTGACGCTATAAATTGCAAAGGGTTGATCAACAAGCAACAGTTGGTCACTTGCGAATAGAGTTTTCGTGCACCCCAAGTGTTTCGAACTGAGACCTGCTTTCCTTGTGGAGAGCATTTTTTGAGCACCTAGTTAAGTAGTTGAGAGACTTTTGGACAAATGAGATGGCAGTGTCTGAAGAAGCCAGGGAAATCACATAAATGACTGCCGAAGAAGTCACGCAGGCCATGACCATAGAATATTCCCTTAAGAGCAGTGGGATTGTTGCAGAAATCCCTAAATCACCACACACGCCAAGACCAAAGAATGATAAGCAGCCCATGATTCTAGTGCACATGTCCCATCGAAGCCTATTGAGAACTAAATTGACCATGGAGGAGAAAGGGAAACGGTATTTGGAAATTGATGAGGAGGAGGAAGATCTTTAGGACATCCTGATCGAATTGGATGAGGATGAAGACATGGAGGAAGAAACCGAGGCTACACACCCTCCAGCGAGGCTGCCCACATATGTCCCTCCATGGAAGGGGAAGGCAAAGGTGCCCAAGGAACTTGATAAGAGCAAGAGCTCTCTGCAAAATCCTCTCCTCCCGGATGGTATCATTTTTGAAGGAACACACTTGGGATGAGTGTCGAGTCTAAAGTTTGAAGATTGGGACCACAAGAAATTCCCTCACTTGGTGACCGTACAACTCATGAAGCCGAAGCAAAACACTGTGGCAGGAGTCATATAGTTGGAGCCGCGCAAGTGGTTACGCGGAGTCGAAAAGGCAGGGTTATTGAACCTACTCTTGGTGCCACATTACCATCATGCTCCAGTTACTATCTTCATCATCAGGCAACTGGTCTACCTGGTGCATGGTGGGTGTTTGTGGTTGGAGGAGCCCATCCCCATCACGGACAACCTAATCTATTGAATTACCCAACTCCCATTTCAGGGGGTAAAAGTAGTGATTTGGCCATCGTGGAGGCCATGAAAAATAAATACAAGATGGATAAGAAAAATAGGGGCTACATAATATCTAGTATCAACAAGAAGGCAATCAGAGTTGCGACCGAGATATTGGCAGGTAAGCTCATGTGGAAGTGTTGCACAGATGAAGTGCCCATGGTGGTGGTTGCACTTGGCGAGAAGTGTGTAGAGGGGGTCCAGTTCAACTACTCCGAATTTGTGTGCAAGGAGTTCTTGGAGCATTGTCACGAGGCATAAGAATAAGGGAAAACCTTCCACTATGCATGGCTTCTGCTATCCATAGTGTTGGTGGCTGGGGAATTTCCTAAGGACTACCAGTTTCCCACATTTGTAAGGGATATCCCAGAATACATGAAGTACGTTTCATCGTGGGCTACTAAAGATGCACATCGCATCCAAGACAATAAAATATTCTAGGTGTTCATGGAGAAGAACATTAGAATGGGGATTAACTACAAGCAAAAGTTATCACCCACTGTCTACAACAACCTACAAAGTTTTAAAGAGTTTAAAGTGGACTTTCATCACACTACATTAGGACACACAAGGACCCTACAAAGAAGTGGAATGAACTACCATATATGGCCACAAATGATGTGATCTTAAATGTACTTGATATGTGGCTGCCAGAATGGTGCACCTTAGACATCTTCATGGTGGAAAAGTCTACTGCACAAAAAAAGGAGGAGGCAAAATTATGCATGGTATAGTTGGTGGAAAATAGAAGGAAAGAAGCAGTAGCAGCAAAGGCACAGGAAGTGTGGGACGCTACATAGATAGCAACAAAACAACAAAAGGAAAAAGAAACAGAACATGTGGGCCAGAAGTCACCTTCGCTTGAGCAGAGGCAAGAGATGGAAACAAAGGTAGAGGAGGGTGGCACAGACCCATAGATAGCATCGACATTATTGAAGCAGTAGTGCCCGGGAGAGCAGATGGGGTCTCGCAAGAAGGTAAAAGAATCAAAGATGTCTATTGACATGATCACCCTCATCGAGGGCTATCTACATGATATCGGAGAGACGATGCGTGACGTCACCACAAAGGCCCTCTACAACTTTACGGAGGAGAATCATATTGTGTTGGGGGCCCTCCTAACATGTATTCAAGAGTTGTAGGTGCACACTCCACGCGCTGGTATTCTCTCCACCAACTTCACAGTAGGAACAATCGCAGCCAAGGAAATGTTACGCGCTCGTACGAAAAAAAAAATAGTGATGCCGGAAGGGGCATTAGTTACCGCAAATGAGGCTGATAGGCCTACAGTCAGTACATTGAAAGGAATAGGGATCGACATGGTTTCATTCCCTCGAGAGACACTCTATGTTCTACATGATGGGATTACTGCAGAACTACAGGCTAGGGAGAGCCGTACATTGCAGTTGTTGAGTGAACAAAGGATCAACATGGAGCAGTTGAGCTTGAAGCGCAACGAGGTCATGTCTCAGAACAGGCAGATGACACATGTAATTGAAGAAGCCTGCTATATGGTCCCTGAGCTGGCCATCCTAGTGGAAGCACCAATAGAGGCATGCATCCAGAGATTAACAGCTAAGGTGCATGAGGCACAAGATGAAATGGCCAAGGTTAAGCTCAAGCTGAACCTTTAGATACCAGAGCTACGATTGAAGGCACATCCTTCAACTCCTCCAGAGGTAAGGAAACAACGCATCACCGCCATTACATTGGGGATGGAGGAGATCAACAATGTAATGAGGCACTGTACCAGAATGTTGGAAGAATCGTTTGAGGTCCTCACTACTTTGTAGGAGGACCTGAACATACAACACTTAGAAACAGAGGCACGTGAGCTACAACAATAGTATGACAACGTCAAAGAGACCATGTAGATGGTGTCCCTCACATAGAGGTTCATGCGAATACAATAGACCAAAGCGCTTCAGGAACAAGTAGACACAACGTGACATAGAGAAGTCATTTTGAAAGCGCGTGTTCAGCCTTGGATCGACGAGGCCTTCATAATCACAACAACAATTGAAGGCAATATTATGCAGATGTAGGGGACCCAGGAACAGATACAGGGAAGCAATTTAGACACTGTAGTCTTGGAACAACGCGTACATGAGATACAATAGGTAGCCACTCAGTGTGCTACCAACCTTGTAGCAATCCGAGCAGAGTCATGATGTTTGTGTTGGGGCCCTGTTGGGCTTGGGATCGCCCCAAGGCTGGTTTTGGGGCTTAACGCCCAAGTTTTGACTAAGTCTGATGTAAAGACTCCATGATTTGTGGGCGGGGAGCACAAAGTTGTAATTGAGACATAGGGTTGTCTGCCCTTAATTTTGTAAATGTAGTGTTGGCTTGAGAGTTCTAACCATGGTCTGCGAACCATGGGATTGTATAAATAGAGCAAGGCTCTGAGTGTGAAGAAATGATAATCATGGGAGGAAATCAATCCATGAAGCACTGAGTCGAAGCGTAGAGTTGTGTCTTTCAGTCGTATAGTAGGAGAAGGCTCTCCAATTGAGTGCGTAGACTCCTACAATTGAGTGTGCAAGGTAGGTTGAGTCTGTAACCAATTGAAGCATTAATAAAGATAAGTTCTAGAATATTTCTATTTATCTTTTCCTGTTTTATGCATGGAAGTATATTGTGTATGAATTTCAAGTTTACTATTTATTTACTGCGCAAACTTATATGAATATGCTAAGAAAGTGAATATAATATAAATTATCTATTTATGCAAACATAACTAACTGTTATATGAAGATAAGTAAGATCCACAGTGTCACTTGGGGAAATAGCGTAGATCGCTGCTTTAGCAGCGCGAAGCTCCTTAGTCCCTAGTTAGGGTTGTACGATGTCAAGTATAACAGAGTGCAATGACCTCATAGGTTAGGAAAGTGCACAAAGTGACCTGCACGAAGGTAGTCATAGTTGGAATAAATCAACCCCTTAGATATATCAAGTGTGTGAAAGCTTGCTTCCAGCATCCCCCCATACTTCTTTGGGTGAGACCTTAGTCTGCGCTCCACTGGTTGTTTCTGAAAGGGCCAGTAGTATAGGGATTTTTTTGACTAATTAACTCTGAAACTGGGACAGGCCCCAACAAGCCAACAAAGCCCTAGTTGGACAAATGCTCTAGAAGCTTGGTAAAAGATGTGGGTTGAGTTACTAGTCCTAGAAGCCTTTGTTGGACAAATTCTCTTGAAGCCCTAGAAGGCTTGGATAGAGACTAATCTGAAGATGGTTTAGTGATGTACAACCGTGAGGTGGAATCACAATTTGATGGTTTGATGTGGATGACCTCTGGAAGCCCTCAATGGTTTTGGATTGATGTGTTCTATTGAATGGTTGAAGAGAGATTTGGCTCAACCATTCTACGATTGGGTTGAATGTGGAAGTCCCATCCCGGGTTTGGATTTTTCATCACCAATATGAGGTTATTTTTTGTATTTATATGAGTATTATAATAGATTCTATGTGGTTTATATGGTTGTGATTTAATTGGTATTTCTATTGCTATTATGCTAGTTATATATGTGTTTTATGATAGTAGCTATGTATGGCTCTCATCATGTTTTTACTTGAAAATGAATGATCAATGTATCTATGACCTAATGGACTAAATGGAAATTAATATGTTGAGGCATCGATGTCTCTTAGTGATTATCAGCTAAGTATGAGACCCCTATGCTCAGATATCTTATTTACACCTGTATATTACATATTCGTGATATGTTTGACGAAATGCATGTCATGGATAGTAGGGGTCTAGTCATGGTCTCATTCAAGTGATTACATTTATACTATCATTTCCTTGTTATTTTACTGTTCTGAAGATGTGATTCAATTTTAGGCAGTGACTTGGGCTTTGGGCTTGAAAATGTGGTTCAAATCCTGGGGATGCTGGCATAGAATTGTGCAAAAGAGTCCCTCAACATTGGCTTGCAGGCCTGTCAGAGTGTCTAGAGGTCCTTGGATGTTGGCATGCCCACAACATGAGAGCATCCAAAGGTCAAGTGGTCCAAAAGCTTAGTGGGACCTAGGGGTTGGTTGTTAGAAATGTTGGATTAGTTCTTGAGGGTCCTAATGCTGTTGTTGAATGTTTGTATGGTGTGTTTCCATTGGTTCCACTTCCTTAACATGACTTAGGAGGTCAAATCATATCATAATGGCCTCTCATTGCATGTTTACCCCTGTTGGCCAGTTTCTTGGGTAGATGTGGGAGGAGGGTATTACAGAGTGGCATCAAAGCATGGTTCACCCCTCAGACTGGATGGGTTGTGTGTTGGTCATGCATGCATGCTTGATTAATGTGTATCTCTTACACTTGCATTCCATGTGTTTTTTGCATTGCATGATGTTGATCATGGTATTAGTGATGTCGTCATGTGGAAGTTGATGTTGTTATTAAGGATTGCATCATCATGGGTGTATGACTAGTTACATATTGTTATATGCCTCTTACATGTATCATTATTGTATGCTCGATTACATTATTGTATGTTTGGTTGCATCCTTGTATGCTTGGTTGCATGTATTAGTCTTGTAGGTTTGGTTTCAAGTATTGTTAATTCATGCTTGATCATATGTGTTTATGCATGTGTGTGGTTGGTTATGTGTTGCTTATGCATGTTCATGTTTGCATGTGGTCAAGTGTAAAATGATGTAATGGTTGTCGTCATGCATAAGGTCATGGTATGCGTTGTTGATAAGGTCATGCATGGATGACTGGACCCTATCTAGAATGATGGTTGCATGGTTATATGCTTATGTGCTATGTTTCTAAATGATATCATGATTATGTTATACATGTATCACACTGATTTGTTGATCTTGCAGACAAGGTATCCTCCCAGATCTGTACTAAGATATGTTGGTTTATTGTGATTTGGTTTAGCTGACATGATATACCTTGAAGGAAGAAATATCAAATGGCTAGCAAGATGGTAGACTATAAGGACTCTCCATATGAATCAGAAGAGAAGTATGGTTTTGGGAACTCTTTCGATTTGGTGATGAGCACCGGTATTGCAACAAGGATGCTGCAACTCATGGGGCTACCAACTTTACTTCATTAACTCAGGGTTCGTACAAACTTGGAGGTGATAGTGTTGTATATACAAATAGATGCAATGGACCCACTCTTTGTCACTGCTGAGCTAGGCTAATAGACCACTAGGGTTTCTCAAATCAACCTTTTATTGATTAGAAGAAGTTTGATTACCAATTGAGAGAGGATAATTTTACCCTAATTGAGGGAATTGAGATTCTACTTATTGCAATAATGAAAGACTAAAAGAAATGCATACAAAACAGATAACTCTTCTAGTTATTTGTTGATATACCTTGCTTGCAAAAGAACTCTAATTTAACACATGTGAAGTCTTAACTAGGCTATGCATGAATTTTTATCTAAAAAACACTTAATTGTTGTGTGCATGAATAAATAAAAAGACCTTTTTTCTTTTTTTTAATTTTTGTAAGAACGTAGATGCTAATCCTTCTTTGTTGCATGGCAGGTAGGATAGGTGTGGAGGGAGATGAGTGTAATGGTTCAGATTGCTTGGGAGGCAAGCAGGGGTCTACTCCTAGCTTTAGTGATGTTTTTTTCACAATTTAGGCTTAGAACAGACCACTACAGGCTTTCTTACTGGATGTCTACAAGATGTCCTAGTTCACCTACAGGATCCCCTGTTTTCCTACAGGAACAGGACAAAAGCATAGGGAGTGGTTTGAAAGGTGGGATGGAGCTTCAAGAAGGTGTGTAAGTAGGAAATAATGCAACGGAGTGATAGTAACTCACTCAAAACTCAAACCAAAGCTTTACGATGGTTGGATTTGCTCAATAAGCATGGCAAGTTTTCCTTGTAAAACGATAATTCGAATTGAGAACTTAGTGGCTTTTGGCAATGATGGGTGGATATGGTTTGGTTGAGGCTAATTATATGAGGTCTTCCTGCAATGTAGAAACTCCTACAAAACATACATCATTGTTGGAATTTATCCATAAGTTCACCTCAAAACAAGAAGGGTTTACTGAAATAGAAGAAAACAAAATTTTCATCATTTATTTGCCAAGTTCATGCATGGGAATGATTGAAACCATTATCAAATAAACATGAAATTTGATGCAAGACCTAATATATTAGAAATTTCAATTGCAACCCATATTCTAAAACTGAAATATCATGACCTAATTAGCAGAAAAACCCCAAATTTCATAAGAAACCAAAACTTTGTATTTTTTGGGCTGAATGGGGATTGCTCGTCAAGCCATGGTCCCTGAAATGGAGGAATGACGTAAGATCCACTTGTTGTCAACCTTTTTTGAATATCTTCTTATCTCTATAATGCTACTGTTAGAGCTATTTACAAATGGAAGAAAACTAATCAAATATACCGATACTTGTAGATTAACAACACCAAAATTAGTTTAACAACTAACTATGAGATAACCTAAACATACATATATAGTAAGAGGAACCTCTACTACTAGGGTTGGGCCCTAACCCAAGAGCTTCAGCTCTCTGAGTCAACTCAGTGTTGGATCAAGGGAATTCTACTCATTTTCATTAACATATCCAAAATACATAAAAGTGTTTGGTCACAATCCTTCAACTTGAAAACTACTTAGATATCTTGCACAAAAAATCTGAATCCTAATGAGGCTCTAGGCCTCTTTATTTATACAACTGAAGTTGCCAACAACTTCCTTAATTCTAAGGAGGATTGGCTCCCAATCTTGAGATCAACTTATTCTTAATTGTCACTAGCTCGGCTGCCAATGATCCTCATGACCTGGCTGCTTGCAACTTTGAGCTGGTGTGATTTGATTGAGGGATCTTCAAGTTAGTGAGGAGTTAAGGAGGGTGATCCTATCTCCTATAATCTCTCCTGCTTGTCTCATCTGAGTTCTTGCACCCTAATTAGCTACAACGTTTTCCCAAAACCTTCGATCAATGCAAATTAGACCACTAGACATGACATCTTACTTTTACTCATCTCATTACGCAAAATATAATTAAAACATGTAAAGAATTATGAGAAGAGCTAATTTTAGTAAGTTGTAGGTGCATTAAGGTCCATATAGCTTACCAATTCATGAGCCTTATCATCACCCCCTATTGAAAGTGTTGCTCATCCTCTGAGCATTGCAATCTATGTCCATGTCCTTCATTGCTTGGGTGGATTCCCTGACATTCCATGCTTTTGTTGTAGTCTTTTCCCCCTGTGAATAAAACCCTACATTCTTCTCTATCTCCTCCTACTGCTTTCTTTCTTCTTCTTCTTTTCTTCCTTCCAACACACTTAAAAGAAATGGTGGACAGAGCTTCAAGCCAGTCCAATTGACTTTGAGCCTTTGTAATTCTTGCTTATACATTGGGGTTCTATTTAGTGCCTCCCTAATTCTATCAAGAGAATGATATTCTCTGATTTTTAGGCTGTATGTTAGAAAATTATAAATTACAAAGCAATGGAACACATAGAATATAGAAGAAATATAAACACAGACAATGCATAAAACCAGAGAGACACAGATATATGTAGTTCACCCAGTTTGGGCTACATCCACCCCAAACAGCTAGTCCTTCCTTTCTATTATCCAGCAAGAGAGACACAACCCACAGCAGATCCACTGTAATATCCTATGTTTTCTCTCATAGTCTCACCTCTCTGTTTCTCACTCAGAGAATCCACTTTTAATTACATCCTCAATACAATACCTTCATACAAAGAGAGGGGTTTCCTTCTAGGGCAAAAAACCCTAAACTAAACATAAGTTCTACCGTTAGATCATCTGCCTAATGAATGGCCCAGATTGACTAGAAATTACTATACTTTTACAAGGAAATTTTACATCTATTTTTAGCTTCAGGGGCACTGCCCCCAAAACCCCCGTCGAGGGACCACTGGCCCCTGGACCCCCCAGCCAGGGGGGATTGTCCCTCTCGAACCCCCATGGGGGGGACAAGTCCCCCCTACACCCCCCCATGTGGAGGGGTGTACAAACTTCCTAGGGTATACATCTAGCTAAAACAAAGACCTCTAAATAATCATGTTCCACACCCAACATTGTAAGGTAAGGTGTTCCATATCCTTTGGTAGGCTTGTTGGCTATCATCTCCTAGCAATCTCAGCATATCTTCAAAATATGTGACTGCCTGTTCTTATATAGCAAGGTACCTTGGTGCAATCTTGGGATCATTTGCAATGAGGTTGTGAGTGTTGATGACAACCATTGGGTTAGACTTCTCTTCTCTAATCATAAGGGGTTATGCTTTTTCTTTTGCCAATACGTGTTATGAAAGTAACTCAAGAAAAGATGGAAAAGATAGATCAACGCCTTATAATTCAGCCTCTTTGAGGGGGCAACCTCCTTTACATTACATAAATGAACAATTCTTCGATGATTCAAATGATAAAACCTCCTTTCTATATATAGGAGTCTAACGAGTCACAATATAACCTAGCCAACCTAACAATAATAATATAAAGCCACAAAAATAACAATAGAGGGATACTATGGGGCACAGTAATAACAATATGGGGACAATAGGGGCACAACAATATTAATAAGGGGTACAACTACAATAGTAATGGGGTAATCACCAGTATTATAGGGACCTAACATGCCCCTCTCCTTCAAAAAAGTGTTGTCCTCGACGCTTGAGTAGTTCTGGATGCTTCTGTATAAAATTCTCATCCTCCCATGTGGAATCTTCAGCAGATAAGTTCTTCCACTTGGTAAGATACTCTGAAATTGATCGATTTCGTAGCTGTCGAGTTCTTGTTTCTGTGACTGCTTCTGGTTCCAATATAATTTTTCCTTCCTCGTCAAGTTCTGGAAATATTGTTTGAACTGGGAGCTTAGCACCTATAACCTTATTTAAACATGAAACATGGAAAACTGGGTGCAATCAAGAAGCTGCAGGAAGCTCTAGTTTGTATGCCATAGTACCAATATTTTGCAACACCATGTACGGACAATAATACTTTGGTGATAATTTATTATCCTTCTTAGCTTGCTTGAGGGACATTTTCTTATATGGTTTTAGCCTTAAGAATACCCAATCACCTACATCAAAACTTCTTTCACTGCGATGTTGATCTTCCTGTTGTTTCATTCTATTTTGTGCCAACACGAGGTTATCCTTTAAGAGTTGGAGGACTTGTTGTTGATGTTCGATGTGATGTTCCACTGCTTGAACCTTAGAATTTTCTCTTAAATATGATGTGATGGATGGTGGTTCATACCCATAAAGTGCCATAAATGGGGTCATTTTTGTTGCTGTATGGAAGGAAGTGTGATACCACCATTCAGCCAGAGGTAACCATTTGACCCATTGTGTCTGTTTATCAGATGCAAAGCAACGAAGATATCGTTCCAAACATTTGTTTACTATCTCAGTTTGCCCATCAGATTGAGGATGATAAGATGAGCTATGAGCTAACTGAGTACCAAGACAAGAAAATAATTCTGTCCAAAAATTTCCAGTGAAAATGGGATCTCTGTCACTACAATAATCTTTGGGTTTCCATGTAGCTTTTGAATTGTTTCCATAAATGCACTAGAAACTGTACTGGCTTTAAATGGATGTGATAATGCATAAAAGTGTGCATACTTGGTAAGTCAACTACCACCATGATGACACTCTTTCCCTCAGACTTGGGTAAACCTGTGATAAAATCCATTGAAACCTGCTCCCAACGTTGGCTTGGAATGGATAAAGGTTGTAATAGACCGGTGTCTTAATTGTTTCAACTTTATTTTGTTGGCAAACCAAACATTCCGCCAAAAAATTTTGAATATTTGATTAAGGCCATCCCAAAAAAATTCCTTCTTAACCCTGTGGTAAGTTTTTAAAAATCCTGAGTGCCCTCCTAAGGAGAAGTGTGCAATTCCATAAGAATCTTTTGTTTTAGCTGGGAATTCTTACAGAGGTATAAGCGATCTTTGTACCATAACGAATCATTTTGCCAGCTAAATGTATCAGAGGTACTGGAATCTTGTTGTAACTTTCGAATAAGTGCCCACACTTCTTTGTCATTCTTCCATTCCTCCCTTGCTCCATTTATCCAATTTGGTTGGATAATAGAAATGGCACACAACAATGCTTCCACATCCTCATCCTTTCTTGAGAGTGCATCTGCCACCACATTTTGCTTCCCTTTTTTGTAGATGATTTCAAAGTCATAACCCAACATCTTTTGACCCACTTTTGTTTCTCTTCAGAGGATAATCTTTGTTCTAAAAAGTATTTAAGGCTATCATGATCTGTTTTTACCTTGAAGTGTCTTCCCATTAGGTAGGGTCGTCATTTCTTAAGTGCATGGAGTATTTCCAACATTTCCTTCTCATAAATAGCTTTGTGTAAAACTTTCCCTTGATTGGATGACTTTCAAAAGCATT